>JAXGGA010005167.1:0-80643 GCA_038373865.1 Uloborus plumipes
GAGGTCTTACCAAACTTCTATATAAAGGCAGAAGAACCTTCTTAGATTTGTTTGAAATAGATCTATTTATAAACCCAAGCATCCTATTGGCTTTGTTACTAGCTATGCTGCACTGTTGACTAAACTTGAAGTCTTGATTTATTAAGACACCTAGATCCATAACATTTTCTGCCTTACTAATGACTGAACCCTGTAAATAATAGCTTGTATGCTTATTCCCATGACCTAAATGCAGCACTTGACATTTCCCAACATTTACTGCCATACCCCACTTGTCTGCCCACATAGTAATATGATCCAAATCCTCTTGCAGCTGATTTACTTGTTCATCATTTTCTACAACCCCCATAACTTTGACATCATCAGCAAAACAATTCATGATTCCAGAAACATTTTCATGAATATCATTCATAAAAATAATAAACAAAAGTGGACCTAAAACTGATCCTTGGGGAACCCCACTTAAAACCTCACTCCATTTAGAATGATTACCCCTTACAACTACTCTTTGTTTCCTTCCTGTCAGCCAATTCCTAACCCAAACTAAAATTTTACCTCCAATTCCTATATCAGCTAATTTACTGAGTAGTGCAACATGCGGTACCTTATCGAAAGCTTTTTGAAAATCAATGTAAACAATATCTACACACTTTTTGTTATCTAAAGCCATGGTGACCTTGTCATAAAAATCATATCACCAAGCTTTTGGTCGCCAAGTGTTTGACGCCAACTTGGCGACAAAGGCACCATGGGGCCCCGAAATTCTCCTAGAATCTAAAATTCGAATGCACTGGTTTTAGATATAACTGCAATCTGTAGCTAAACGAACGAGCTTTTTTGCAGCCCTGTACTAATATATACAATAGGCTAATAAGGTCCAACCTAGGGGCCCCGCTCTGGGGCCCCAAATTTGTTTCATAAATATTTTAAAAGACGATGACCTATGCTCGACTGGAATTTATATCAATAGGCCTATGTGGACCGGCTTAGGGGCCCCCATTTTCGTTCACCGTTGTTTTAAATTACGATATTATGCTATAGGGCCACAAAGTTCGACTGGATTCTAAAGCTCTAATACGATGGCTATAGCTTTTACCAACCAACTAAACTACCGTTTGTTTGCAATACATGGACATAAGATCCAAGGAACATAAGGTCCAACAGCAAGGGCGTATTTAAGGGGTTGGGCGAGGGGGCCCGGGACCCCCCGAAATCGAGATAGATTTTTTCAAAAGCAGGTGTTCGGTTTGTGTTTTCTCAAAAAAAAAAAAAAAAAAAATCCTTAAGAAAAAAGCCCACTCTCCAGGGGTGGGGGGCAGGGGTGCAATTGCCCCCCTCCCCCGTCGGAGAAAATTCCGAGGGGAAAAAAATTTCCGATACTAAAATTTTTTCCGATAGAAATCTGATTGACTCCGACAGAATAAGTAAAATTCTCCAAAGATATTTTTTTTTCAAAAAGAAAAAAAAAAATAAATAAAATAAAATAAAATAAATAAATGAAAATTTGAATTATTTTCATTATTTGAAAAATAATGTGAATTTTTATCCAATGCAGAACACATGATCCTCATCGTTGGTGGTCTTCTCGTGATCCATCCTTCTGCTCTCATCTTGTTGTGTCCTTTAGGCGTTCACGGTACTTCAGTTTTGGGCAAAGTTTCTTCGTTGAAAAGGAGACATCTTATTTTTCTTCCTACTCAGACCCTCACGAAAATCGCTTGTAGGGTGTTTGTTTTGAACAAACATTCATTGACATTCGAGAGACACTTTCCGATCGTGCCGATGGCGATACGATGAATTGCCCCCTCTAAATGATTTCCTGCCATTCGTTGCTTGCTATGGTCGTGTCAGCAGGAGGTAGCGTGCAAATTTCCCGCATTGAGCAGACACAGGGTTCCCCTTTCCCTGGAGCAGAAGATGGACGATACAAAGCAGATTGCAGCTACTTTAGTCGTCGTAAAGCCCATCGGCGTAAGGACCGTGGTGACAATCAACCCTGGGTGACAATTAGGCTATCGGCAATTTTCAAAGGAAATGTAGGATGGGAAATGCTTAGGGCCCTTGAATGGAAGACCTCAGACGAAACTCTTCAAAAGCTCTGAGGTTCACTCGGTGTCTGGTGGCCATGGAAAAAGACGTCGGACAGTTGAACGATTCAAATTAACTAGTGGTTCGATGCAATTTAAAGTTCGGTATGAGTTAGGCACTTACTCGTATAGTAAGAAGAAAGTGTAGTTAAAGCTCAAAATAATTTTCTTCATGACAGAGGTAAGAACTTATTGTGTTTCATTTAAAGAAATGATAGAGCTTCTCTTTTCAATTTGTTATTTAATTGCATTGCATATCCTTCTCTAACATGGATGTACATTTGTTTCAAAAGAAAAAAACTATGATAACTTTTTAGCGATATAATTTATAGTTGTGTTATACTATGCCGATGGTTTTAAAATATTAAACGATATTTGCAGAATGATGTCTTTTGCCGCTTGCCGTTTACATGAAGAATGATGGATAGCATTGATTTTAACTGAGCTGATTAAATTGAAAATGCTATTATTTGTGTCAGTTTATATTTCCGCCGTTTAATATATAATCAACTCGAAACCATGATAGGATGTATTTGGGAAGATCACTATTATACCACTGGAAGATTAGTTTTAAGTGTAAACATGCACTGAGTAATTTTGAAAATCTCTATGCACAAAAATATAAGATTTTTAATGCGTTTTTCCAGAAGGGGGACAAGGGGTATATACTCATTGTAAATTATACCAAAAAATAGCTAAAAACACATCCACTTATATGTAAATCAATTAATTTTCCAAAGTCAGATGGAGCATTGCTTTCGCCTCCGATCCTCCAAAGGCTGAAATGTATTAGGTTATGAAATGTAGATATTCTGATAACATTTGTAATCATTAGTTTTATTTTAAAGTAATAAAAATTTAAAGGTCGATGAAAGGCCAGAACTTGGAAAAGCAAGTTTGAGATTGGGCTTGTTTTTTTTTTTTTTTTTTTGCTATTTTCCTCTTTTTTCTTTTCTTATCATTTTTAATAGTGTATATAAATTTGCTAATTTTGTCGTATGAGCTGGGCTGGAGTGGGAAAGGGATTTCCAACAAATAAAGTTTGGGACAGAACACGTGGAAAAAACAAAAGCCAAAAGATGAACACGAAATTGATCTCTTTGTCCGTTTTTTTGTATGTATATATCCTTTAATATCTATTTGTCCATTCATTTTTAATTTTGTCTCTTTTACGGATATTTTTGAGCTTCGGGTTTAGTTTTTTCAGCTTTTCTCTCTTTCTATTGTATTTAAATCAGCATATGGTGAAATGCGCAATATTTTTTCTTCATTAGCAGGATTTAAAAACTTTGCCTACAGAGCGTCCAGTAGTTATCCTATAAGTGTATACGAAACTATTTAAATTTTTTACTGTGTGGAAGTGTAGAATGGAAAAAATAGTACTTTGTAGAATTGTTACTTTGAAGTATTGCTCTATGCGGAAAAAAAAGGAAAGGAATTTCCATACCTCTTAACCAAAAATTTTTTTAAAGTGGTTATAATTTTAGATGTTTTTTGAAAAGAACATTTGTAGGGGAGGGGGGTTAGCAGGGACGTAACTAGAGGGGGACAGACTGGGCTCGTGCCCCGGGCGCCAGATTTTAGGTGCGCTGAACTGGCTAAGTAACTGCATATTTTTTTTCTCATTATTAAAAAAAAGGACAAATTTTTAAAAGAAAGCTCTCCCTAAAAAAAGGCTCAATGCAGGCACAGGAAGAATTTAAAGAAATGTCTTTTAATGTTTAAAAGGCGTAGGAAATATTGACTGAGATAAAGTGAGGAGGGTGCAGTAAATGGCATAAATATATTTTCTTTTAGAGAGTGACCTGTTAAAGTTTCATCTTGAATCACCCACTCCGAGAAGTGAAGCTTTGGAAAGTACCCCGATACAAAGGAAGCGGATAATGCGTCCCTTTTCCAAGATTAAACTGCAATAAAACTGTCAACATGGTGTCTTCCTTTTAGCTTACAATGACGAAAGCTTGTCCACCCCACTGGCTCAGGGGAAAACCCTTGCAGCGTTCCCTGTTCCCTTGTCGGTAGCCTTTGTTTTAGGAATCGGAGCCACAAGTCCCCCCCCCCCCATCTGTCTTCCACAGTTGAATCATTCACTAAAGGGTATCTTTAGCTATCACAACGGATGAATTTCTTCTCTTCTAATATTGCCTTATTTCCTCTGTGATATTCATATAGTACAGATTTTATAATGTGTCTAAAAAAACCATCTGGTGCACAAAACAGGCAAAGAATTAAAGTGCGGGAAAAAGAAAATCATCTACGTTCATCGTTGTTATCACCGTGGTAGAATGGAAAAGACGTTAGGCAGTACTGGTAAGACATTGTTTATCTAATTTACATGATGTAATACAGATTTTTTGAACGTTGTCGATTAATTTCTCTCATTCTTTGAGAAAAATCTCGCACTATTATAATGGAGATTCAGTTCAAAATTCTTTCTCTCTCTTTTTTAGAAAATGCTCTATGTATTTTTAGAAATTGTATTAGTATGTTTCTATCATTTTATTTAGTTTGAATCATCGTTTTTTATTCTAATGGTAAACTGTAAATACAAAATTCGTATTTGTTTTGTTAGAGGTAAGAATGATTACTTTTTGAGTTTACGGCATCATAAACTAGCTGTCGTGGCCGTCACGAAACTTTCTTCTATATCTATCTTATGAATTCCAGTTACAAAATAAAATACGTACTCGCCCGAATAACTGGAGACAGCTCCAATTTCCCAATTATCGTAATAACCCTGCAAATGCAGAATCAATGAGCGAAATTGGAAATCATTGCAAAAGCCTTGTTTAGATTAATTGCAAACATTTTATTTGTTAGTAAAAAGAAATTGGCAACAGTTAAAAATTTCAAATCATTGAAAGTTTTCAGCTGTTTTGATAATTAAATATCAAAACAGCGCGTGAAAGCGATTTTTTAATGAATTAATTTTTCGCATTGTTGACTAAGCGCAAAAATCACCCCACCCTCCCCCTGGGGCGATTGGCGCCAAAATTTAATCGATGCTTGCTTCCATATTGGGTTAGTGTTATTCCAAATTTCATTCAAATCGCAGCAATATTTCCCGAGATACAGTAGGTGCAATGACAAAATAAGCACTTTTGATTGCTCCACCCCCTTTGAGATATTGACACACAAATTGAATCAGCACCTGTACTCAATAGGGTCTACCTATGGACCAATTTTCGTTTGATTCCGCCGGTTACTTCCTGAGATATAGCAGTCACCCCCGCGCAGAACACGTGCGATTGCTCCACTCCCCTTCGAGATATTGACAAACAAATTGAATCAGCACTTGTACTCAGTAGGGTCTACCTATGGACCAATTTTCGTTTGATTCCGCCGGTTACTTCCTGAGATATAGCAATCACCCCCGCGCAGAACACGTGCGATTGCTCCACCCCTCTTGGAGATATTGACAAACAAATTGAATCAGCACCTGTACTCAGTAGGGTCTACCTATGGACCAATTTTCGTTTGATTCCGCTGGTTACTTCCTGAGATATAGCAATCACCCCCGCGCAGAACACGTGCGATTGCTCCACCCCCCTTGGAGGAATTCGCTAAAAAAAGTCAGGTGCACCAGTTCACATGGTGGTACATATGTGCAAAAATTTTTGTTCGATTTCATGCAGTAGTTTTTGCTCTAGCGCGGCCACAAAAACTGGTCACACACATACAGACTCACACACACACAGACAGACAGACAGACAGACATTTTCCAAAAATGGTCGAAATGGACTCAGCGCACCTCAAAACGTGCAAATCCGTCAAAATTCGACATTCGAAAATTTCCACGAAACCAATACTTTCTTCTATATATTAAATATAGAAGAAAGTAAAAATGGGAAGATTGGAGAGGGGGGGGGGGGTCAGTGAACTATAAATTTTAAAATTATATCTATGCCCCCCTGTCGGGCATTTCCTAGCGCCACTTCTGCCACTCTTCAAAAATTCGGATTTATTGCTAATAATAATTCGTTAGATAGCACCAGGCAGTGGTGCAACCCACGAAGGTCAGGGAGCCCTTGCGCTTTACTCAAGAGAAAAAAGAACGTGTCTTGGAAAAATGAAGATATTTCAATTAGAAAACGCATAGAAAAAATCCTAATCATTTTGAATAGAAATCTTTAAATGAAAAATGTTCAACAGATGTAGATTATTAGTCCGCAAATTACGTTTCTCTCTTTCTTCGCATTCCCCTTTTTTTTCTAGTCAGTCAGGTAATAAGAGTCTTTAAAATAATGCTACACTCAATAAATTTAAAATAAAGTGAAATCATTCCTCCCCGGCAAGAAATTTAAAATAAAGTGCAATCATTTTCGGTTTTAGTTTTTTCACAAATAATTTCCAAGCTTTCAGCTGAACAAAAAAAAAAAAAAAAAAAAAAAAAAAAAAAAAAAAATCAAAAAGAGGTAGAAGTCCAAGCCGGCTGAGCTAGAAGGGCACGTAATTTTCAATCTCTTTACCAGTGGTGAAATTAAAGAATAGAGTGTCTCAGTGGCGGGTTTAGGGTAGGAAGTTGAGGCCCGTATATCCGCCATGCATGAATTCAAAGAAGGCTCATGACCCCCCTTAACGAATCCAAAGAGATCTTAAAATTTCGCTTTTACAACGTGTAATTTAATTGCAGTTTCAAGACTTCAATATCCAAAAATTTTCGGAAGAGAGTTCTTTCCCGCTTCTTCTTCAATACCTTGGTCAAACATTGCCTCAAATAGCATTTTAGAGATTTAAAATTCAAACAGTTAACGGTAGTTGATATCCCACTTTTCTATAGTCTTTAGTTCTAAAATGTGTTTTTAGAAAAGAGAGAGTTCACGAATTACAGTCTCTATGCCCAAAAATTTCCGGAAGAGTCCTTAAATCCTTTTATTATCCTAAATTTTGTCAGACAAAGCCTAAAAGCAATTGTTCCTATCAAGAATCATGGCGTAAGCGGCGCTATTGAATTATTTTTAAAGGGCGTTTTTAAAAGTTTTTGTTTCTTTTTCTTGTTTTCTTTTTCTTTCTTCACGTGCATGTGGCTCTCGTTTTTAGAGGGATCTTCGTGGAATTCTTGGATGATAAGTTTTTGCTCTTGGGGGTAATGGGCACCTCTGCTAAAAGTAAAATTTTGAGCCTTCAGTTTCAAAAAATAGAGCTTAAATTGCATTCTTGAAGCTTCAATGCCGCAAAATTTCGGGGCACAGCGCCCGAATCCTGCCTCTTCTCTTGACGGTATTAAAGATAACCTAAATAAAAATGTTTTTAAAACATAATTTCGAAACATTTCGGGAGAGAGTCCTTGCTAACGTTACTACCAAAGATGGTCTAAAGTAAGGATGGCTTAAGGTTTCAATTTTGAAAATTTTCGGAGGGAGATCCCTAACCACTTTTTGTCTCTTAAAGTCTCCGAAAGAACGCGAAATTGCGCATCTATATATGTCGAAAATCTTTCAGGCCTTTGAACTTTTACTTCCCAAAGATAACTTAAATGAGACTTCAGTTCAAAAAAAAAAAAAAAAAACTCATCTTCTTTTCTTTTACACTATCATGAAGAAATATATCCTGAGTTGTGCTTCAGTGTCAAAATATTTCAGGAGAGATGCCCCGAGTCTTCTTAATTCCTTTAACGTCACTAAAGATAGCCTGAAATTGCGTGTTTAGAATTTAAGTTTCAGTAAGTTTCCCAAAGGAGTCTTGATCCTCTAACGTCATCAAAGGTAGCATAAATAATTTCAATTTTGAAAAAAGTTTTGGAGGGAACCTAAAACTTCGTAATTTTCTATCTTTTCCAAAAATTACAATATTTTAATTCAATTTGAAAATTTCTATCTGTCTTACAGTAATAGCGAAAAAAAAAAAAAAAAAAAGTAAGGGGGGGGGGAGGGCTAAGCTTGATTATATGGGCCCCCTCCGAAATAAAAACCTATATACGCCACTGTCCGACAGACAAAAGATCCACGAACAGAAGATCCAGTTTTCTCAGCGGGGTGGACATCAGTTCCAAATTGGATCATGTCCTGGATTCGACCAGGGGTGCTTCGAACCTAAATTTCTAGGAGGACGGAAACTCTCAATTGTGCCGAATAATAAAATACGGGTATACACCTGTAAGTACATTTAATGGCATTCTGGCATTTCGGGTTACCTAATTTACCGAACCACCAGGCAAAATTTGCCAATAATCGAATTTTTGGAAGATCAGTGTCCTCCTATGACAACCCATCGGGGCGCCGCTGGGTGCGACTTCGGTTTTACATATTTCTCCCTTCAATCTGGGCAATAAATTAAAGACCTGAAAATTGAATGGATGACCGATTACAATTGTCATCTCTTCTCTTCTCTATCTCTATCTCTATCTCTTCTCTATCTCTACTAATAATAAAGCTGAAGGTGGTTCTGTCTGTCCTTCTTTCTTTCTTTCTTTCTTTCTGTCTGTCTGTCTGTTACGCGCGTAGCGCCAAAACCGTTCGGTCGATTTTCATGCCACTTGGCACAAAATTAGTTTGTAGCATGTAGTTTTGCACCTCGAAGCGATTTTTCGAAAATTCCATTTCGTTCTTTTTCTATTCGAATTCTTAGCGGAAATTCGATAAAATAGGGAAGAAATATTTCACACACATTTTCAAGTCTTATGTCATTCGAAAGCTTGGAATTTTCTGCACAAAATGAAGTTTTTTCGAAGTTTCTACGATCATCAGGAGAGCTGTAACAATTGTTTTTAGAATCCCGAAATTCAAGGCTTACCTTCAGTAAAGCAAGCCAAACGATTCTAAAATGGTTCAGCTCGATAATAAAATTTGTTTGAAAAGAGAGATGAAAAGAATTATTTTATCAACGGAAATCAACTTTTCATGTTGTTACTATGGTTACGTGTTCATACCTATTTTTGTTTCGTTCTTCTTCCAGGGTTGCCAGACGTAGTATTTTTAATTCTACGGTAGTATTTTTTCGGCCCAAATAAGGAGCGCAGTATTTTTCTGGCAACCCTGTTTCCAATATACTAATGACTTAATTAAAAGATTTGGCGGATTTTTTTTTTTTTTCATTTTCATAGATTTCGCATTTCAGCAACATTGATTTTGGCAACGTTTGGAAACAGTAGTATTTTGTAATATTTTTTTTAGAGGAGGTATAGTATTTTTTGTTCCAATTCTCTGGCAACCCTGTCTTTTTCCCGGTGAAGATGCTTTGGGACCCTGCTTGGCGCGTTTTCAAAAAGTCAACTACGCAAAATAGCTAGGGTTACCACGCTTGGCGCGCCTATCGTTCATTTAGCGAGAAAAGGGTACCTAAAGCACAGATTAACGAAATATCGTATCAATTTCGATATTGCATCGTTTTTTTAAAGTGTTTCGTTTCGGAAAATGTATTGTTTTGTTTTTTAAGCTGGGAAAGAAAACTTTCTTCTTCTTTTAAACTTTGGTAAGATTTCTGTTGGTTTCTGTTATCAACAAAACTGTTCTTATTTTCTCTTTTGACTTATTTTTGTCCATCTCCCTTGGGGTTGCATTCGAATGTTCTAAGGGGGTGTTTTACCCCATTTATCGGGTAAATCAGTGTTTTCAATGCAAGGTGATATGAATTGGTTAACAAAAGTGATATGAATTGGCGCGACCACTTGGCGATATATCGCCAAGCTTTTGATCGCCAAATATTTGACGCCAAATTGGCGAATTTTTTTTTTTTTTTTGATTTAGGTTCAATTTGGCGCTGTTGGCGATATTTTGCGAAAAATCTACTGAATGATGTTAAAAACGACGATCTTTAGGAGATTAATCATTGTAAAATATTTTTTTGCATTGTTTCGTAGCAAACTAGGGCTACAAATGTTTGAATTGTTATCTTGCTCACTCCGAGCACTATTTTAGCACTTAAGGCATCTACTAAGAAATTTACACGTAAAATTAAGTAGTGTGGGGTCCATATCAGATCTTTATATCACTTTGAAGGAATTATATAGTTGAATAAAACTAAAATAGAGCATTTTTTCTGATATATCAATTATTTTACAAATGAACTTTTAATTTTATACCACGGGCAAAGCCGTGCGGGTACCGCTAGTGTTCAATAAAAAATCTGGAACTAATTGTTATGCATTTTCAAATTTGAAAAGAACTTCAAAAATTAGAAAACTAAATTAGTAAACAATAAAAATAATTATAATAATGAAAGTCAAGAACTTGTTATTCAGTTAATGTTACTCTCCTGCAGCGAAGTCACGCCTTCTTCTTTGTTAACGAGTTGGATGGCAATTTGACCACGTGGCGAATTATCCGTAGAATCGTAAAGTTTAGTCCTTAGTAAATTTGGTTATGGTATAATATCATAAAGTTTCGGTTTTATCAAAAACACATACACTTCAGGGCTCCCTTGTACCTGCCATTACATGTGTTTTACCGGTTAAATGAGCACCTGAAGAGCGCTGTATTTTCTGATCCAGACTAGAAACCGAGCAACCCCTGGTAAATCGCCGCCAGAGGTATTGATTCACTTGGAAGACTTTGTGATCACGATCGATTAAAAATATTTTTAAAATAATAAATAATTTGCTTATAAACATTCCTTACAAATCGTTTTATTGGGAACTGACTCGACTGTGCGTGTGTCAAGGGCGGATCCAGATTCTGGTTCAGGAGGGGTCATTTTCGGGAAGGGAGGTGTCGAAGTGCCATTTTTGGGCGAGAACGGGGCGTATTCGCCGTTTTTTTTAGAAATATAAGTGCCAAAAATGCAGTTTGAGGTTGATTTTGGTTCGGGGCCTCGACGTCGATACCGCCCCCCCCCCCCGCCTGGATCCGCGCCTGGTGTGCGGGAGCGCGCGTGTGTGTGAATTACTGCTTAAAATAAGAGTTGTATTGTTGTCAGTAAAAAAGTTTTCGGAAAAGGGCTAGTGATTGGGTAGGGATCCATGTTTCTCCGATTTTTTGTTACCCCCCCTCCCCAGGGCCGGTTTTTTAAAAATATCCCAGGGCCGAATTTTCTTCCCAGTCCGTCTCTGGAACCTTTTTTTTTTTTTTTTGACACATGTGTAAATCCAATGAGCTTAGATTAGGATCTTTGTTCATCTTTATGCCTCCAGCTGCTCACTGCATGTATGCGGACCATGTTTCGTGGCCACTCTATCTCAAAAAGCTTGTGTATGTCCTGTAAGCTTTGGACTCGACTCTGTGCTCATCATTTATGCTTCCTCCCACAGGCACGTACCGGCAGCTGTTCCACCCGGAGCAGCTGATCACGGGCAAGGAGGACGCGGCCAACAACTACGCTCGCGGCCACTACACGATCGGCAAGGAGCTGATCGACCTGGTGCTTGACCGGAGCCGCAAGCTGGCCGACCAATGCACGGGGCTCCAGGGCTTCCTTATCTTCCACAGCTTTGGAGGCGGAACCGGGTCCGGGTTCGCATCCCTCCTCATGGAACGTCTCTCTGTCGACTATGGGAAAAAGTCTAAGCTCGAGTTTGCCATATACCCGGCGCCGCAGGTGATTATTATATCTCCCTTCTTGCACAGCTCTATATACAAAGTAGCCCAAACAGGAGGGGGGGGGGTCCGTGCCTTGGATAGAGCCCGAATCGAAGTAGTATATATGTTTGACAAGTTTTATGGGGTGAGATCAAACTGACAAGGGTTCCGTCTTGGTTCTTTGCCGCCCTGAGCCTTTGAAAAGTAGTTGTTCACAGCTGGTAAACCTTATCTAGTAGTCAGGAGAAGTCTGACCGGATGGGGAGGTACCGGAATCCCAACTTGGGGATGAAAGTACTTTCCTCTCTTGGCCTTGCTCTTTATTTGTGTAAATGTGTTGTACTGTGAATAGCTGCCTACCCTATAAACGGATCCTTATGGTTTGCGTGTACTTTGGAAGTCGGGGTTCAAACCAAATTACGATGTAGTTGGAAAAGTGAAGCAGTGCACCCCAAGTTGCCAACCTAGCTGGCACAGGAAAACAACAGTAACTGATGGGATGAAGAAAACGTTGGCCTTATAGGGGCACAAACTGTTCAATGTAAAAATATCATTCTTTCTTCGGATGAAAACAGGGGTCAGTCAATTTGCATATATATTGGAGGTGGTTCCGGAGGTAGTCATTTCCATCGGTTATTCAGAAGTGAGCAGAAAAACACCAGTGGGCTATGATCCGTAGAGACAGTATGCACTGTGCAGGTGACTGTACGCAGAATGCAGAATTTAGCATCTGAGTCTTTCAACAGATTATGTAAAACTCTACAATGTTAAAACCTACTCAAAATAAGTTTTGCCTGATTGGGTAACTGCACGGATGAGTAATAATGGAAAAAGAAATTAAATAAGTAGCAAATCAAAGCACTGTAAAACTTGGTTCTGGAAGCATAAATGATTTGCTCTCGTCTAACCGTTTTCGAAATATGAAGTCTTAAAGTCTACCGACATTTAAAAAGAAATCGACCAATTTAGCGAGTACTAATGAAACATCTTATATAGGATTTGTAGAGGAATGAAAAAAGATAAATTGTGTTTTCAATTTTTTGTCACCACTACTGTAAAAATTTATATTTTGAAGAGATTAAGTATCAAAATGTAATTAGCTAAGAGTGAAAAAGTACGATTGTTTAATATCTTTTATTTTAAAATGGAATCAACTATGTAGTTAGTAACATAATTAAAATATTGTTCAGGAGGTGTCGCTGCAAATTGTGTAAATATGTCGTCAACATTTCACTTGCCACACTATTTCAAATAAGTTCTTTCCTGCAACTCACAAAATTAGACTCATTTATTTCAAAATTTCATAAAACTAGATAATATTCGATGTTTACTCAAATATCAGTATTATTGAAGTGCTTATATATATTTTGCTGTGTAGTTTTCTGTAGACCTACCTCTCTTACAACAGAATGAACAGAATGATATAATATACTTTCCAACAGGTTTCTACCGCTGTTGTGGAACCGTATAATTCGATTCTGACCACCCACACAACTCTGGAGCATTCGGATTGCGCCTTCATGGTGGACAATGAAGCAATTTACGACATCAGCCGACGTAATCTGGACATCGAGCGTCCCACGTACACCAACCTGAACCGCATCATCGGCCAGATCGTTTCCTCGATCACGGCATCCTTGAGATTTGACGGCGCCCTCAACGTGGACTTGACAGAGTTCCAGACCAACCTCGTCCCGTACCCAAGGTAATAGTTTTGAGCGAAACATAGGGGCCATTCCACGTGGCGGAATGGGACTTTTGGAGTAGATTTTGCAGTGGGTTTTGTTCCATAAATACAAATAAACCAAGCTAGGATTTTTATTGGTAGAAACGACAACCCGTTCCGTCACAGACATTTGATCGCTTATCATTGATTTATTTTCCGTAAAACTATTAACTTTTAACGTGTCATGTAATTCTGGCGACAACTCTTTACTGTTGCTACCAGCAAAAAAATTCCTAGCTTGTTTTATTTGCATTGAAACAAAACTTACTGACAAATCTACTCCAAATGTTCCGTTCCGTGACGTAGAATGGCACATAAGTACCCAAGAAAGTTTAATTCTTGTGCGAAATCTCTCTAAAATGACTCATTGCGATTCTCAGAGGCACATCGGTCAACTTAGCCCTTTAATCATATACTATTTTCAAGAAAACGGCTTTAAAAGTGTCCGTTTTTCTTATTCAATCAAATTCTAGAAATAAAGATTTTTGTGCAGTATACATATTTATCTTTGATTTTTTTTTCTTCAACTTTCTATGCTCTAGCCTGGAAATATCACGAGCACAAGAAATCGAAGACGAAATTGAGCGCGTGATTTTGACGGGAGTGAAAGGGAAGGGGAGGGGGATTCCGAAGTGATAATTTGGAGATGATAAAACTGATCATATTCTACGCTAAAAATACTCTGAATTTTTTTTTTCTTTTGAACCGCACAATAAGACCCAATGAGGAAGATAAAACATTTTCACAGACATTTAAAATTTACTAATCTGGTGAAATATGACAAATCTAGAAACTTTGCTCTGTAATTCCAGCTTTGCAACAGTAACAAATTAGATTCAAAATACCTGATCAGCCGCCTCATCTATGATGGGGACTTAGAACGTCCCACTTGTATCAACTTAAAGCGCATAAGCTTTCGGATTGTTTCCTTGATCACGGCATCTTTGAAAGTAGACTTGACAGAATTTCACACCTACAACATGCTGCCGTAAGCACAAAAGTTGTGTCTGCACTTTTAACAAAATTAAGTTATCGCCACCAGATGACTCTTTGTGACACATTTTATCAAAATACAAAATTATATGCTCATAAAATATTTTTAAAAAAATTGTGAAAAAGTTTTATCTGAATCAAATACATGATGGCGCAAAACTTAAAAAAGTTTTGTCTCAGTTTGAACTTAACTGCAGATACCACTTATGCGCTTAGCACGGCTGCATGGATCCGTAATCAAGGTAATATATTTTAGCGGGAGCCTCATACGCTCAAAATGTTTTAGTTACAATCTGAAGGCTCTAAAATTCCCCCATTCAATACTTAACTAAGCATATAAAATAACAGTATCAATTGACAGGATATCAACCGTGCTATTAATTTTGGCAAACTTTCGATAACGTGTTTTTTTTTTTTTTTTCGTACGATGCCAAAAGTCGCCAAACTTCCATAATAGAAAGTCATTTCTCAAGTCACAAAATTTGCTCCAAGAATTAAGAACTTTGAGTAATGGTTTCTTAGCATGTACAGGAACGTTTCTTCTTCCTTGTTTGTATATTATGCCTTTCGATTTCTTGGAGGCAAAGACCAATTGGTAAATAAATAAGAGACTAATATTGAACCTCTCCTTGATTTTGGTGTGTTGTTTTAGTCTCATCAACAGTCAGTGGCTTTCAAACAAAAAATGTAAACTAAACTTGCATTGGCACATTCCATCTGCACATCAGTGGTGCACCGGGACTTCTCATGGCAAACTTTTAGAAGCGAAATGTGACCGTGTACCCCCAAACGCCGATTGCCAGACTCGAAAGTGGCCAGCTCAGGAGTCTCTCATTTGAAAATGGCAAAAAAATCTACCTCACCTTTAACAAGTTGACTGCCAAGCTACGAGATAACTCGTGGTATGTGAACTTAGCTGTTGAGTCCACTTGGAGTTAGCTTGTAGCTCCTGGATTTGCTGTTTTCATGCATATTCGAGCGCAGATGTCATACTCGGGCAGTAGAGATATTTGGCTTCGGTGAAGGTACCATAAAATACTAACTCTCTCAGCACATGTAGATTGACTTTAGCCCAACTCCTAATCTAGGAATTGCTTCGTAGCTTGGCAGTCAACGTGTTAAAACATGCTGTCAACATCTAGCCACTCCTAAGCATATTCTGGGATGCATAGGGCTTTTGAAGGTGGACTTAACATCTAATCCCCTGCTTGTCATAGATTTTTTGACAGTCAGCAACCCACTGGAGTTGATCTGACTTATGTCAGATCTTTAAAAATGATAAGAAACACAACAGTGAGTGGCTCTCCGTAAATGAATATTATTTTTTTCCAAGTACTGATTAGAGTTCTTTCTTATTTTTTGAAAGGATTCACTTCCCTTTGGTCACCTATGCGCCAGTCATCTCGGCTGAGAAAGCTTACCACGAGCAACTGACGGTAGCAGAGATCACCAACGCCTGCTTCGAGCCGGCCAATCAGATGGTCAAGTGTGATCCTCGTCACGGCAAGTACATGGCCTGCTGCCTCCTCTACAGGGGTGACGTGGTGCCCAAGGATGTGAACGCAGCCATCGCTGCCATTAAGAGCAGGAGGACGATTCAGTTTGTGGATTGGTGCCCGACGGGATTCAAGGTTTGTGATGCATTGACATATTTTGTTACCAGCCCGGCGTTGCACTGTCGAAGTTGAAAGCGAAAATTGTGCCAAGTGAAGGATTTTCAATAATCAGGGTTAACTTGTTAAAAAAAGCTAAAATTCCCCGTCAACGCGTTGAAAAGAGCTAATTTATATTTTGCCCCCCCCCAGGCCCCCGAAGAACGAGGGGAGCCCCCCAAGGGGCAGAGGTCCTTGAACATCAAAGGACCTCTGCGCCAAATTTGCCAAATATTCTACAAAAACTGTGAGTAGCAATTGACGCCACAAAACAGCAGCGAAGCATTTTTGATTTTACTGATGCACTATGAGCGTATTGATAGATGTTTCGTGGATATTTTCTGCTGCAAAGCCGACAGAATGATATACTGCCGTGCGAAGCACAAAAGTGGTATCTGCACTTTTTGACAAAATTGAGTTATCACCACCAGGTGGCTCTTTGTGACGTATTTTAGCTGAATACAAAACTATGTGATCACTTGAGAACAGGAAATATTTTTTTTTTAATTCTGAAAAAGTTTCATCTGAATCTAATAACGGCACAAAACTTTATAGAGTAATATCTCAGTTTGAGTTCAAGTGCAGATACCACTTTTGCACTTAGCACGGCAGTATAGGGGTTTTGACTCTGGCCTCACGCCCGATGGAACGTTATCAAACACGGCTCCAGTTGGTAGATTTTCATGATGCAGAAAATCGACAGCTTCCATGACGTATAATTATACGGCATGTAAAAGATCCCTCGAGTACTCGTTTGACATGCAGTATCTCGAGACAAAATTAGATTCCTAGTACAGTTTTGCATCGAATAGAGCCTAGGTGCCTCCATCAAGTGGGGTAAACTGGACGCTAAAATTCTCGTGGTAATGACATCCCTCCAATAGTTGCTAAATGAAAGAATGGGTGCCGATCTCGTGGAATGCACTAGGTCTGTAATGGTTAGTAGCCAAACGCAGCCCCATTAAAGAAAAGTAAATAAATAAATACTGCTGCAAAAATATTGAGATATTTTGCTTTCTAGGTTGGAATAAACTATCAGCCACCTACTGTAGTGCCAGGGGGCGACTTGGCGAAAGTTCAGCGCGCCGTCTGCATGCTCGCCAACACGACTGCGATTGCCGAGGCCTGGTCCAGGCTGGACCACAAGTTCGATCTGATGTACGCCAAGAGGGCCTTCGTGCACTGGTACGTGGGCGAAGGCATGGAGGAAGGCGAGTTTTCTGAGGCCCGAGAGGATTTGGCAGCCCTGGAGAAGGATTACGAGGAAGTGGGACTGGATTCTACCGAAGGGGCAGAAGAAGGGGAGGAAGATGAATACTAGCAATTCGAAAAAGATATTTGTTTACACATTACTACACGTTAATAATAAAAACTATTAAAATTTGAAAGAAAAAAAATATTATTTTGGCTGCGTTATATTTAAAATTTGCTAACTGTATGAACCTAAAAATCCACCCTGAAATTTATTGGACTTAACATTCTATGCATTTTATATGTTCTATACTTTAATGTATTTCCCTTTATTCATATTTATGTGTTTGTAATATTTTAAATTTACCCTCGTAAGGGATATTTTTCGCAATAAAATATGTATATTAAATAAATTGACTTGATCAAAGAAGGAACTTAGTTTATTTTATTTATTAGAGTTTTGTTGGTAAATTTTATTCTAACAATAGCAAACGTTTTTTAAACATAAAAAAAAAATAGTGAAATGGCGGCTGCATTATTACTACTCTAATCATATTTACTCCTAAATGCTAAAATGACAAAAATTATCGTTCCGACTTCGTCCATTTTTAGCCTACTTTCCCGTTAAAAATAAAAGAAAGACGAAAAAAGTATTAAAAGTAGCTTAATGCATCGAAAAAATATCGCCAAGTCCAAAAAATATCGCCAAGTTAAAAAAAATATCGCCAAGTCCAAAAAATATCGCCAAGTTAAAAAAATAAAGAGGTAAAATGAATATCGAAAAATTAAAAATTTGAAAGTAGGGTATTGAGATGGGGAATTTGTGTGTCGGTCTGTCGGTCTGTCGGTCGGTCTGTCGGTCTGTCTGTCCCCCCCTAATAACTTTTGAATGAACATTCCGATTTGGACAAACTTTTTTTTGTTGGAAAGATCTCGGCGAGTACAGCTCATTCCCATATTTGATTTTTTGATTTGAACAATTTTTGGTTCAACTTTGAGCCGTTCAAATAACCGGTCCCGCGATACTAACTTTTTAATGAACAGTCCGAGTTGAACAAACTTTTTTTTGATGGAAAGAACTTTTCAAGGATACTTCATTCCCGTATTTACATTTCCGATTTGAACAATTTTTCGTTCAACATTGAACCGCTCAAGCAAGCTGTCACCCCTAATAACTTTTGAGTAAACAGTCCGAAAAAAAATGACTGACTGTGCAGACGATTTTTTGTTTATTTATTCATTTGTTTTATTGAATTTATTATTATTATTATTATTATTTTTGGCAGACGATTTTTTTTGTAACAAAAATGTTTCATTCACTAGGGCATTTCATTCTTTATTTATATTTAACAACTGGCAACGGATTAAAAGTGAAATTCGAGACATTTTATTAACGGACGAGTTTTTTTTTTTTTCTTTCTTTCTTTGATAAAATGTGTTTTGATGTACTTTGTACTTTTAATTTTTTTTTAAAAACAATTGAGGAATTTTTCTACGGAAGAACTGTAACAGTTACATTCTTTAAAAGGTGCGACAAAACTTTATTTATTCATTTATTTACTTTTTATGTGTCTATTTTATCTGATGAGAGAGGTATATTTTGCTTTTAGAAATCAGCTTCAAGTGCTAAAAAGGTATGTTTGACATAATTTTTAGTCTTAGATAATCAAGAGAATAATGATCAGATGCTAGAATGCCGATGTCGATGTACGGGAAAGTAGGCTCGTTTAGTTCTTGACAGAACTTCTTGTTATTATATTAAAGTATTGTTTTCGTTTTGTGCCAGCTAGGCACTGAAAGCACCAAGAACTAACATTAAAGTAAAATACATCATTTTTTTTTAGATGTCGCGGGAAAAAAAAGCATGAACGGGGGGGGGGGTAACTTTCTCATCGCTAATTTTGTTGATGAAGAATTCTTGAAAATATGTAATTAGATAAGAAAATTTTCCAATAATTTCAATCTCATCTTTGTTGGACTTTAACTATCGGAAATATTAATAAAATACCAAATTAATATTTGTGCCATTAATCTCCTTTAAATCTATTTAAAATTCAATTTTTAACAAGTGTTGCGAAAAAAAGCTTTAAATAATAATTTTGAGTTGATGACTTCATTTTAGTTTAAGAAAACTTTCGAAATCTGTATTATTTAAAAACTTTAAAATGACCAAAATACACAATAAGTCAATTATATATTATTAAGTTCAACCTTGAGACTAATTTGCTAAATGTATTAACAAAACTAATTTAAAATTGGGGTATTTCCATCAGCAAAAAAACAAGAGCACGAAAATACTTTTATTTATTTATTTATTTATTTATTTTTTTTTTTTTTGAACATCCGATTTTGAAAATAAGTTTCGATCACATATGACGTCACAAGTGGAAAAATTTTGCGCTGACTGTTTCCGTAACTGTTCAGTGTTGTGCTTGCCGCTAGTGTCTGTGTTTCATTGCACGAGTTGTTCCAAACTGTTTGTTAATGTTACCATAGCACATCACAATGAATCAGTTCATTAATGCTTCTTCGGACAATCTTCCGAAAGTTAATGTGGAGATGATCCACTGCTTTTTCCAGCAAGATCAACGTTTCAACGCTTCAGAAATTAGTGGAACAAAGTAAATAAGGTAAGCTTATGAATCTATTCAACTGTACCGTATTTTCTTACTGCTGTGCCTTATTGTTTTGCTTTTTTAACGTGGTGTCTTTCTCAAAACCCTACGTTTTAACAGTTTCTAAAATTAAATCTGTTTTCAATTCTTGCTGTTTTGTTGTCAACGTTAAGATTTAAGTTGTTAAGTGTATTTTTAATTGTTTTGAGATATTTTGTAGCATCAGGTCGATTTAGAGTCAATTCGGCTCAAAAAACTTTGTTTGACGAAATTTTTCTCTTCTCCACCACTTCAAAAATCCTTTAATGTTTTATGTATTAGTTAACACAAAACTATTGGCACAAAATCATCACTACACTATTCGTGGGGTTCCCTGGTTACTCTTCGAATTTTGTACTTGGATGCATAAATTAAAATCCTTCTGCAATTTAACTTAATTGAAAATGATGCATAGGTGAAATTCAGATCTAAAAGTAAGTATGTTTAGAAAATGTTTTTAGTATGCTGGTATAGAGAACTGCGAGCAAAAAAAGTCAATATGAACAAAATAATACTTTTATTTTCGAATAAGTACAAAATAATTGGTTTGTATACATTTTTTTTCTTTTTTATGTACACAGTACACATGTTCGTATATTTACAAGGTAGTAAGTAGTTCATGGCACTAGTTCAACGTGCATTAGTAATATTTTTATATACAATTTCTGTATTCAAAATCGCTTAACTTTTAAACTTATCAATATGCTCAGTTAAAGTTATTTAATTTTAAGTTATCTAACTTTGATACGACATGAAAGAAATCAATATAAGACACTTTTACATTGCTCATTTAAATATCTAATGTGAACTAAAACGTTTCATTGAAATTTGATAAACAAATCTGAAAAATAAAAGTAGCAATACGTATTTACGACTGAATGGAAACACACAAATAAGTTCTTACAAGTTACAATAGGACTAGGATGCACAGATTAATCGTCGGTAATCGGCTACATTGCAGATTATTCATAATCGGTTGATTTCTGCCGATTAATCAGCTGGAAAGTTTTTTTGATTAAAATTAAGGTCGCTTCAGACATCTTACGACAGGTAGAAATATTCTTGGCAAGTGCTCAGAAATTGAAGGGCTTGGAGGATGAAGGGGCTGTGTAACATTTTTTGAAAATACACTCTAGACAATGGTAGGCGATGGACACAGGTAAACAAGTAAAATTTGGTACATGAAAAAGTAGATGTCATTAGACCAAAGCTGCAACAATGACTGTACCTCAGAACCAGACTAACGTAAGTCCATTTTCGTAAATTTTCAGCAGAAGACAAAAACGATTGTCGGATACATGCAAAAGATGGGACTCGTGCTCTATAAATGCTGCCAAATAATTGGGAAGGAATATGTTTTATAGAATAACGTTCTCATGGGTGGATGTGGAATAAGATTCCACATACAATGAAGCAATTAGGGTCACCTGGGGTAATTCCTGGTCAAAAAGCATTAACATCCAATTATCACAAAATCTATCTAAGTTAGAGTTACAAATTTTGGTATGGAGGAAGCACATTGGGATGTCCATCGAATAAAATATTCATGCTATCAACAATATATAATGAACTTGAGTAATTGTCGTTAATTAGTGACCAGGAATTACCCCAGAGATGGGGTAATTCCTGGCCACTTACGAGGCAATTATTGGTCACTCAAATGATTGATGAAAATGCATACATTTTGTAAGCACATTATTAATACAAGTTATTAAACTAATTAGATAAAGAATTTATTTATATATATAGCTAATTAAACACTGTATTTAGTTTTTTTAAGGAAGAATGCAATTGTTTTCAACATAATAGCTTTACTTAATAAAACTTAGCCAAAATACTTTTTATACACTTTGTATGCAATAGCTACAGCTTTTATATCTGTTGTGAATGAATCTTCACCTACCAAATAAATAGGTCCATAAAAAATATGGTGCACATGCACCATACACACTGAGCACATGCTTCTGTCTGTTATGAACAGGTTAAAGTGAACAGTTAAGTGAATAGTATAATGCAGTTACAATTAAGCATTTTTCTTAGTATAATTAAGAATAATTATTAAAACTTATAAAATAATTGGATGAAATTTAACAAAGAAAAATTCAGTATATTGTATACTTATCATTAACAGATAAGTATGTTACATTGCGGTTACAGTTAACTTTGCAGTTAAGGCTCACAGAGTTACATATAGTTTAAATCAATAACATATGTCAATAATAGGTGAAATAATAATCCATAAATATTAAAAAAGGACTGACCAGGAATTACCCCACTGACCAAGAATTACCCCAGTAGCCAGGGGCATTATTTGGAGCCTTCCTGCAAATTATTCAAAACAATAATGGTAAATCCAAAACTATTTTTCAGTAACTGACATGGTACCTAATTCAACCAAAAAAACGAAAAAGAAAAATATTGAGAAGTTTGAGTTTGATCACGATCTTTGTACAAATGTATCAAAACTAAGGCCAATCTTGTTTTACGAAATTTAACAAGCGATTTTAAAAGTATTTTTTTTTTCAAACTAAATACAGTCAACTCATAATTAAGTAATGAATTGCAATGAAGATAGTTCAGAGTACCTCTGTGATTTTTTTCATTTTGCTGAAGGATTATTAAGACATAAAAAGGACTGTGACCAGGAATTACCCCAGAAACTGGCTGACCAGGAATTGCCCCGGGTGACCCTAAGTGAAAATTGCCATTTTTGGACTTACGTTGTTCTGGTTCTGAGGTACATTTAAAACTTTGAACTTTAATTATTCGCAATTTTGGTTTTGTCACATAACCCCTCATCTCCCAAGCCCTTCAATTAAGATTAACAAAGGCACTTACCATTCGTTTCGTTGTTGAGATGTGATAGCAATGGACGGTGGGGAAAATGAGACTAGATCGTTGATGACTTGATGTCAAATACTTTAGAAGCATTTCAAGGCCCTCCAAGGCAAGATATCTCACGATTGTTTACATAAAATTTCTTTCACAGGAAATAGCAATGCATCGTTTGATGCATTTAAACTAAACAAAATCGTAGAACTTCCGCAGTTTTTTGTAAAGCTCTCTTCGGAACAGCGCATGATTCTTACACCTTCACCTGATACAACTGCAATTATTTCGCAAATATCCCCTTCCGAAACAACTATGAAATCATCCAAAATGACCTCCTGCTCAATTTCATTTACATTGTCCTCTTTTGCAGCTATGCTGGACTCGGTACGGGTTTGAGCATTCGAGGAATAATTATTGACTAAAAACTCCAATTTGAGACACCTATCGGGGGCAGAATAACAGGGAATGGGTTTGAATGCGATATTAAAACCTAGTAAAGTTATATCTGAACCTGAAACTGAAACATCAATCTTCTGACAGTGCTCATCATTCGTGAAAGTCGACATATTTCCGTCATATTTGTACTTTGTTGGTATTTCCAATCTAGAGCAATTTGTTATTGACCTAGAAAAACAAACAAGAAAAATATTGTAAAAACCATTTTAAAATTCTTAAAGCATTGTTGATAAAATAATTTCTTAACTTTACAAATTACAATGCTGACGAGTGCAAAAAAGCACGAAACTGCAGTCCATGGATGGGATAAACGAGTTGTTGGTGTATTGCAAGCTAAAGCGGTTTTTGAGTGGTTAGACTTCATTGAATTCTTGCTGTTCTCTGATTCAGTTCGAAAAATTTCAGAATCAATTTTGAGAAGTTTTTCAAGAAGGTATTTTTTCCTTAATAGGCTCTGCGTTGAAATTTATCACCGAAAATATGCATACGAATTTCAGAAGTAATAATCATCATTAATGTTTTTAAAAAAATCATTGGAGGAGATATTCAAGCTAACTACTGAGTTATTAACATAAAACACATCACACAATACATTAAAGTACTGCATAAATTAATTAAATTGTATTAGCGGGCCTAGCCCACTGCTTATTGTTGCCGCTCACCAACCCAAAATTAAGACACAGCACACACCAGCCGCGATCCAGAGAGAAGGGGGATTATGGGGGTTATGACTCTCTTGAAGTGATCCAAGATAGGCAAAACTGCTCTTCGGAGAACTTGTTTCAAAAAAGTGAGCCAGGTACAAAATGTGGTATAACCTAGCTTGAAATTTTTATCCATGAGCAAAAAAAATGTAATTTACAGAACTATGTTGTCAATAAAAATTATCTTATGTTATCAACTTTTCAGAAACCTGAAAAAGGATTCGAATTGTAGTCATACATGTGTTAACAAGAATGAAAAACTGTCATAGAAAAACAAGTTACCTGGCATTGGATAAACAGGAACTTTCACTTTGTAGATTTGAATTTTTATTTTCCTTTAATTTGGAGAATTGACACAAAACCTCTGAGGTATCCACCAACTGGAATTCTTCCAACACTTTTGCCAAGTCTTCTGTGGCAACGGAAGCAAATCTGATATATTTCATCAGATCTTTCGTATAGTTCCTCACGTTTTCGATCGAAGCAATCGATCCCTGACCTTTACACTGTTCCTCCCCCCAGAGCCAGACAGCTTGCATCAGCTCACATTCCGTGTCTATAACCATGTAGTCCAGCCTCAAGATATCCTCCAGAGTCGATTTCGAGGCGCCGAGGAAGGATTTCGAGCGAAATATCCTCTTTGCATTTCGTGAGATGTATCTAAGACATAGTCCTTGAAGTTGGGTCATTTCCAAAAAAGATGCCTCTTCGTGAATTGAAAATACTGTCTGTGAATTTAAAATAACGTTATTCAGAAGGTAGTTTTCACAAACTTTAAACAAATTTTCAATCATATACTTTTTGGCCACGTAGGCTGCTTCAAAAGCATCTGATTCGTTCTGAAGAACAATGCTGTCAGAATACAGATACCTGAAAATTCGTCTAAACATATTATCCATTGATAATGCAAACAAATTGCAAAAATTATCACTTTAAAAATAAAATTATAATTTATGTATAATATACGTAGTATCACAGTAGAATAAATATTTAGAGGAAATGCTGGTATGATGAAATGGTGGAATAATATGGAACATAAAAGTTTATTTTCATTAAATGCTGCGGTGTTGCTGTAACATTATAAAACTTCTTCGAAATCTACCAAAGATGTTTTCAGTTTACTACAGAGCAATTATGTCAGAATACAAATATCTCAAAATTTGTCGAAAGATACTATCACTAAAGTTGGCACGTTTTTGCCGAAGGTGGAAAAAACCGCTAAAAACCGTCCCGGTAAAAATACCTTTTTACCAGTTTTTGCTAAAAGGCAAAAATTGTTAACCCATTAATGCCTGACATTTTTTTTCCCAAAGATATTTTGTATACTGGTTACAAACAGTGTTTAATGGACAGGAAAAATAATAAAAAAATATTCTGTAAAAAATATTTTTTTTATTAAGGAAAGAAAAATCGTGCCTTAAAAGTTGCGATGGACACCAGAGGGTACATACTTTTTTTACTACATTTTTTTCTGCCTACGATATAATATTTAAAAAGACATTTTATAAGAAAAAATAAAATCAGCAATTAACATAAACTGGAAAGCTGGGAATAACTTTGAAAGCTTAGCTTTTTTTCTTGAAATTGTGAATGATGTAATGTTTGATAAAGCTCATATTAAAACTGCTGCAGAACACACTTTACAATGGAAATGTGCTGCAATCTGTTAAAAACAAATTGAAACAATACCAAGGTATTAATTGAACACCATTATTTGGTTGAAATGCTCATTTTGGGGAAATTCAGACCCTTTTTTTTGGATCATCCCTAAAAGGGGACGCTAGGCATTAATGGGTTAACTTTATTTACAAAAAATTTCCAAAATGTTTACTTTAAAGTTTTTTATTTTTATTTTTTAACTGAGAATATTCACTACATCATTCAACCTACTCTCTCAGAAAAAGGCTTCTTAAATAACTATAAAACTTAGAACCCCTATAGAGGACAAAACAAGTCACTGACTTAGGTTTAAAAGTTTTAACAGGGACGTCGGGAAAGGGATTGGAGGTCAATTTCTAAAACCCCTTTTTTAACATACATTGCCAGAGGTGATATAGGGTTTTATATACATGTAAAGGCTTTTATTACCCCTCTCCTCTTTCATAGATGCTCGCTGCACTAGTGCTTGTAACTAAGAACAAATTCTTATCTTTCAGTTAATTTTTAACAGGGAAGTCATGCCAGATCAATCCTCTAAAGGCAATGTAAATTTATAGAGAAATAAACTATAATTAGTATTTACAAGTGACAGTAGGCTATGTTTAGACCTACCATTTTGAATTTTTCCAGGGTGTGCAAGTGGTCACAGGGTCATATTGAAGGCAAATTATGCCGAAAAACTACCAAAGCAACAACTATTTATTTGTGAACGCATTTATTTATATAAATCAGAGGAGGTAGGGGCAATGTTGTTGCTCTGAGATGAGATGGAAACATAGTTTAACTCGTATTAAACTACAGGTAAAAAATGATGAAAATTTCATTAAATAGTAAACTCATAAAATTCAATTAAATTTCTTCCCTAGAATTAAAATACATATTTATTTTTCCAAAACTGAAAGCAAAACCAAGTTTTGAAACATTTTTTCCTAATCTATTTCCAGTTTCTTTTTTTTTTCTCAAGAATTATTTTTAAATACATTTTAATTATTTAATTAATACGAATGAAATTGTATTTAATTTTTTGATTTTACTCTCAATTGCTGTTTTTCAAAATTATACTACTTATTACTAAATTTTTTTTATCTCCAGCAATTTTTTATAGTTTTTGCCAATTTCTTCCGTTTTAGCCGGTTTTTACCAGGTTTTGCAACTGTCCCGGCAAAATGCCCAACTCTACTATCCACTCAGAATGAAAAAAAATCAAAATAACATCAATGTAAAGACAACAGAATGATTTTTACTAAAGTATCGTTGTAGAATAAATATTTAGAGGAAATGCGGGTATTATGGGAAAGATACATAATATGGAATACTGAGATTTATCTTCAGGCAAAATGAACGCTATTCAAATAGAGCTTTTTATGCTATGCTTGCTTTTATTTGGCATTTGGTTTTATCCAACACGGAGTTTATTTATGCCAAAATCATTTGGAAAACTGAAAAATCAAAACTTCGAGATATCACTGGCGGAGAGAGAAAAGCTTTGTGTATTCACTTATTTTTCGGGGAGAAGGCTATATAAAGCTCAGCTGAGGGCTAAGCAGCTGTCAAAAGACAACACAATGTTTAAGCGAAAAACCACAAAATGATTAATGAAACTTTTCTGGTACCGAACTAGAATTCCGGGTTTTTTATTTAATAAATTCTGGAATTGTAGAGTAACAGAGGAATTGCGAATCAAAGTAATCCTGAAATGGAACCCATTGGAAATTTTCGAAGTGACGGAAATGATTACCGTCTACAGGTGGATATACAGCATTATTTTTTAAATTAGGGTTTGTTTCATCGAATGTTAAATATATTAAACACTAGTGGATATGCCCGGAGCAGCGCGGGTTAAAATGCAATATGCGAAATCAAAGAAGGTAGGGGAAGGTGAGGTACCTCGGACCTATTTTTGCTTTTCAATTTTTAATTTCGTAACTATTTGCCAAATTTAAAAACAAATACCATAAGTTGAAACTTTATGATTTTTTACACTACATATAATTATCTTAAAATTTTTTTAAACTTATTTCAATTACATTTTTTGTAATAAACATAATAATGCACATAGAACCGAGGTACACCACCGGTGGTGTACCTTGGGTTTTGGGATGGTGTACCTTGGACCAATGATTAACAGGTAAAGAAAACATGATTTTCAGTAAGAACATCACTATTTATCAATCAGTAAACCACACATAAATTTAGAAATATATTTTTAATTTGATTCAAAGATAAATAAAAATTTAGATCTTATTATCTTGTCACGTTTCCCTTTTTAAAAAATACCAAGATGCTCTATCTCCTGAGAACCATACTAGAGAGTTTTTTTTAAGCTGCACTTATTTCCAACCAAGATTGTAATTGATAAGTCTACTCCAAATGTTAACTTCTCGAGCTACCTTTCTGATCCACTAGATAGTATTGGGTGTGGTAGCTTGAATATATCCTTTTTTTCAGCTTCATAAATGGTAGGATCTTCTCTTGTAAACTTCTCACAGTTTGGATCTTTTTTTTTTACAAATTTAACTGCATATTCATCATTAGCAATAGAAATAATCTCTGCAAGAAAATATTTGATAGCTTTTTTCCAGCAAATTTCATCAAAACAAAATCGCCAATCTAAATATTAATGTTATCTGCTTCTTCTAGCTCATTAAAATCTTCCTCTGAATTATTGGATTCCTCATAAAAATCTTCAATATTCTCAAGTTCAGACTCTGAAGAATAATATAGTTATCTCTTAGCAGACTTGGTAGGGGTTTTTACTGTCTTAGTTCGCTTTACTTGTTTCATTGCCCTTTTAGCCTTTTCTATTTCAAGACGATCTTTCCTGGGATGTATCGGTCAAAATACAAGACGTTCTTTTAGGTCTTCCCCCTATGGGGTCATTTTTTCGGTAGTGCATTTGGATGTGGCCTTATTTATTCAGAGGAGTCACAATGCTTGGCAAAGAAGTACTAGCTTCAAATGTTGACACACCAGTAAAATCATTTTGTGTGTTATTTTCTTCTTGCTTTTGCACTGAGCAATCATTGACATTTGATGGAAGGAAATCAAAATCTTCAAAAAATATTTTCATTCACCGTTATATAAACCGTCCAAAGACTGCAGTCCTTGGATGGAATAACCGAGTTAGCGTTGTATTGCACATATAAATGTAGTAAAGAATTCATCATTAGCTTTAACATAAATCATGATTATGCAGTTGCAAAACTGCATATTAAGTTTATAATTTAAGTTAAAGTTTTTAGTTTTGGAAGGAAACATTTCACTTGAATTTTAAAAGGCATTTCAAAAAACTAAAGAACATGAAATTTTAGGAGTTGTCATTGTTATTCACTGCAGAAGTGTGTACCTTGGACCAGTCCAAAGTACACAACTTGTATTGGGTTCGAGGTATACCACTTGGTTATAAAAAACAAAGTAGCTGACCATTGTGTTACAGTTAGTATTAACTTTGTTTCAAGCACACGGTGTTATAGCTAGAACATGACTGTATAATGCATGACCCTCATTTCATAATAAACAATATATGTTTTAGAATAAAAATACTCAAAAGTAACCGGAAATACTTACTTTTGAATGGTGGATTTCTTTTTATAAAAATATTTCAATCAGATGAGCTTTCAACAAAACAGAAAGGTATGCAGTGAGACCTCTAGAGGCACATATTTCAACTACACATGTTGCTATTCAAGTATTTTAATAAGCAGAGCTGTAATCAGCCTAGGTCCGAGGTACACATATGTCCGAGGTACACCACTTACCCCTATTTTTGTTGATAACTTGGTAAGTTAAATTGGCGTAAAGGACAACGTGGAATCAAACTAAAATGGTATTCAATTAATTTATCTGCGATGATTTTCTGAAAAATTTCGTTTCTACTTTTGAAAAAATTGAAAACAGATTCATTATATATTCAAGGGTGAATACTCACGAAAAAAAGCATTTCTTAACTATTTTAATTGAGAGAAGACTCAGAAAAACACGCAAAGCAAGACAATATCAAACGCAAAATTAGCTATCGAAGTGAAGTTAAGATGAAGCACTAAATAAGGATTTGAATGAAGGAAAGCCTTTAAAAAATTTGAGATTTTGCGTGGAAGTTTCAACTAAAATTGGAATAAAATAAGAACTACCTGTCAGATGTTTTTTCTAATTAGTCTCTTGATGTGCCCAAAATTTTTAGCAATATCCGACGGGTTGTTTGGAGTCTATAAAGGACTTACATAGGTTCAAAGATATATGCATTGGTACATTCATTCATTTTTATATATAAAGATTATGAAGGAAAATATTTCATACGTACTGAAGCATGATTTCGAATCCTGCTGCTGTGACATCAGGAACGGAAATCGGGGACTTTTCGGGCATCCTCCCGAAAAGCATCGTCTCGAACACGTGACTCCCCATCCCCAAGATGACTTTGTGACAAGGGAATCGCTGGGGCGGGTCATCCACCATGAAGATGACGTCACTCATCGAGTCGCTGCAGAAAAGTCGAGCAACTCTGGCTTTGAGGTCCCACTTTTGTCCCAATCTGTCTTTTCCCATGTCTATCGATACATGAAAAACAAGGATTGAACTGAATTAAAAATTTAAAAAGCACCCGGCTCAGTAAATTGTAGCTAAGAACACTTTTTGATCAAGACACTGTTCAAACTTTAAAAAAAAAATCAAAATCAGTGCATCCATTTAGGAGCTACGATGCTACAGACAGACACACGGACACACAAGTTTAATTTATTATTTCTCCTTCTTTAACTTGACTAAAAGAAGGACTTGGTACTGAAGGAACCAACCCATTGTGGAAAAAGAGTTGTTTCCATACACCGCATAATTTCATGTACCCTAACTGCATTTACATTTTCAAAAAAAAAAATCCTCCAAATGTCAAAAAATGCCTTAAATGATTAAAGCGAAGTAGCAACAGAAGAAAGGATCGGAATTTACCTTGAAAAATTATCAACATACTTTTTCTTCAATCTTCAAGGTTAAAAAAACGATTTCTGGTTTCCGACCAATCACGCTGTGTTCCGGCATACGTTGTGAATACAAATCAAAATTGATAACACGCTCATTACCATATATGAATTCATACTTGCAAATGCATCAATCACGCCCATTAGAATTAATACGATACAATTACATACAAATATTTCAGCAGAGCTATTATAAATCATGTAACGCAAAAAACGGTACAATCGAGCAACTCTTACCGCATCAAAAATGACTTTAAGACTTTCTTTTCGAATAAAAAACCGCAGCTAATATAACAAGCCAAACGTTAGAGTTGCGATAGCAAAACGTCGATGTTAAAACCAGGGCTGCGGAGTCGGAGGAAAAATGGTCGACTCCGACTCCGACTCCGGGATTTTGAAACTTTCGACTCCGACTCCGACTCCCGACTCCTGCTTTTTTTTTTGAGAATTTTTTTACCCAAATATGAAGAGGGAAAAACCCTAAACAAAGGTTGAAATAATAAGTCCATTTTAAAAAGTTTCATTTTTATTCATCGTCGTAGCAAGGACTCACTTTAGAGGAGGGGGATAGCAAGCTGGGGTATCCCAGTCGGAGGTCATGAGAGGTCATTGTGACCTCTCAAAAAGTTCAATTTTCTCAAGAATTCTCGCAGGTAATTTCACCACATTTATCTCAATTCTCGGAGGTCACTGTGACCTCCCAAAAAGTTCATTTTCTCCAGAGCAATAAACAAGTGCCGCTCTTGTCATTTGACTCCGTGCAAAACTAATCCTTTTCTTGTTAAATGGCCAGACTTTATTTTAACACATTGCATTTTTGCTGCAAAGACCCGTCATTTGAAGCCCTTTTTAATGATGCTAGATGCTTAGGATTTGGATATTGGAAGCTGAAAATTTGTATCTGTTAGTTTCAAAGATATGTTTTCACCTCCATAAAATTTCATCCAAATCGGAGGTGGTCGGAGTCGGAGTCGGAGTCGACATGTTTTTCAGCGACTCCGACTCCGACTCCTTTGGTCCAAAATCAGTCCGACTCCGACTCTTCGACTCCGACTCCGACTCCGCAGCCCTGGTTAAAACCAGGGCTGCGGAGTCGGAGGAAAAATGGTCGACTCCGACTCCGGGATTTTAAAACTTTCGACTCCGACTCCGACTCCCGACTCCTGCTTTTTTTTATTATTTATTTTTTTTTACCCAAATGTGAAGAGGGAAAAACCCAAAACAAAGGTTGAAATGTTAAGTCAATTTTTAAAAGTTTCATTTTTATTCATGGTCGTAGCCAGGACTCACTTTAGGAGGGGGGGTAGCAAGCTGGGGTATCCCAGTTGGAGGTCATGGAAAGTCATTGTGACCTCTCAAAAAGTTCGATTTTCTCAAGAATTCTCGCAAGTAATTTCACCACATTTACCGCAATTCTCGGAGGTCACTGTGACCTCCCAAAAAGTTCATTTTCTCCACAGCAAAAGACAAGTACCGCTCTTTTCATTTGACTCCGTACAAAACTAATCTTTTTCTTGTTAAATTGCCAGACTTTATTTTAACACATTGCATTTTTGCTGCAAATATTTTTTATTCACTTGCATAAGCCCAAACATAGCAATTCGTTTCACAAAGCAGACCCGCCATTTTGAAGCCCTTTTTATTGATCCTAGATGCTTAGGATTTGGATATTGGACGCTGAAAATTTGTATCTGTTAGTTTCAAAGATATGTTTTCACCTCCATAAAATTTCATCCAAATCGGAGGTGGTCGGAGTCGGAGTCGACATGTTTTTCAGCGACTCCGACTCCGACTCCTTTGGTCAAAATCAGTCCGACTCCGACTCTTCGACTCCGACTCCGACTCCGCAGCCCTGGTTAAAACACGTTAAACGTCAGCGGTTATTGTTATCTATCTATGGATAAAACACTGATGGTTTAAAATACCAATCTTTTAAAAAATACAGTCGACTCCAGATACATCGACTTCGCTTAACTCGAATTTCCGCTTGTATCGAAGTTTTTGGATGCTCCCAAATTTCTGCAATGTTGTGTAATAGAATTTTTTCCCCGTAAAACTCGAGGTCACTCAGTTATCTCGAAGTTTCACCGTCGCCTTTTAAAAACATTTTTTGTCCTAATTTTTGTTCATTCGGTTTTCAGAAGCGAAATGAACCAAGCACTTGACCTTTAAATGTCTGAGATAATTCTTACTGCCGTTTTTACCATTTGCCCCTTTAGTGAGGGAGCAGTTCTTACTTTACCGAGGGCGTAATTTAATTGGTATGTCTCCGGTCAACTCCAGACAAGTGAAAAAACTGAAATGCGCTTGTTATTTAACATTTTCTTAGCAGTTTTTTTAAAGGTAAGTTATTTGCAGTGGATCCATTATAGAGCTTAGTATAAAAGGAGAAATAAAAAAGTTTAAAAGGGATCAACAATATAAACGTTACCATGACTTATCCCTCCCCCTGATTAGTTAGTAGAAATTGAAGGGCTTGCTGCAAAAAGGAGGAAGCTTCAAATTTCAATTGGTTCGCATTAAATCTTGGTAAATGAAATCGAATTTTTAAATCTTTTTTTTTTTTTTTTCATGAATCCTCATGTATTACTAACTGTACTGATAATAATACAAGGGAAGTTATTAAATCATAAAAAGAAAATAAATAAATGTTTTTACTTCTAATGCAAACCTTCTGAAAAGTTTGAAATTGGAGCTACCTCCATTTTGCAGCAAGCCCTTCAATTGTTCTCATGTAGTGTCCTATCTACCCACTGGGAGAATGCTAAACTAGTTGAATTCCTCACCGCATGGCTGATAGCAAAGCTGATGAATACTCACTCTCAGCACTTAGAAAAATGTCCAAAGAAAATGAAGTTTTTAACGATATCTTTTAATAAATTTTTTGTTTTATTACTCCTATTTTTTGTACTTCTAGATAAGAAATCAGAAGTTTTCGTCCTTTTCTCTGCATTTGTGGGTGCGCTTTTCTAATAACAACTACGAGTGTCTAATAAAAGAAATAATTTTAAATGTTCGGTATCTCGAACTTCTGTTATGTCGAATACATATATATATTTTTTTTTAGGGCTCCAGGACTTCGAGATAACGAAAGTCGACTGTATATTGCAAATCTTTTGCATTAAGTACTAATTCACGTCACATAGTAAATCCACTTTCAAAGGTTACTCATGATAAGTGGGTGAATAATTTCGTTTGTCACTGCCTTTACGGATTAAATTGTAGCACAAGCGCCGATACAAGGGAGGGATGATCGCCCATCCCTTGAGACACTTCACCAGCAGTTTTTAGATTTTTAAGGTCAAAATAGGCAATTTTAGTTGATCTTTGATGATATTAAGGGAAAGGGCGGGGATTCGGGAAAATTCTGGATTGCAGTACATTTTTGTTCGAATAATACTTCCATTTAAAGTCACAACATGAATCAGTTTTGCAATTAGGGATCGTTTCTAGCTTAAGAGAAGCGTAACAGCGTTCATCTACTGCAGCGCTCAAATTACTGTTGGCATTTTTTTTTTGAAAAGTAGTCTTAGAAACTGAATTTCAATAATGCGGCAGCAGTTTTCGTCGTTACAAAATTGAATAAATGTCAAATTAAATCAAATGAAAGTAGTAAAGTTAAATTAAAAATTTAAACTTTCCTTTTAGAAAATGACTTTATGAAACTACAAAAGTAAATCCTAACCGGTAGCTCGAAGTCAAACTCAAAACTGAAAGGTGCCGTGCTCGATGGCAGCTGGCCGAAGATCCGGCTGGCTCGAAGATCATCCGGCTGGATCAAAGATCCTCCGTGTACACTAAAGGTGACTGGGGCACGTTAAATATGTTTGTGATCACCAAGTCTTCCAAGTCCCCGTTCCAAATCAATACCTCTGGGGATTGCTGGACCAAGAGTTGCTCGGTTCTTGGTCCGAGTAAAAAAAAAGAGCGCTCTTCAAGGTCCCAGCCAATCGGTTAAACCACGTGCAGTGGGAGATATGGGAACCCTGAAGTACGTGTATTTTTCACGTAAAATCTCTACTAATAATAAAGCTGAAGGTGGGTCTGTCCTTTCCTTCTATCTGTCACGCGCGTAGCGCCAAAACCGTTCCGTCGATTTTCATGAAATTTGGCACAAAATTAGTTTGTAGCACGAGGTTATGCACTACGAAGTGATTTGTCGAAAATTCTATTTTGTTCTTTTTCTATTCTAATTCTTAGCGAAAATTCGATAAAATAGGGAAGAAATATTTCATACACATTTTCAAGTCTTGTGTCATTCGAAAGCTTGAAATTTTCTGCTAAAAATAATGTCAGTTTGAAGTTTCTACGAGCATTAGAAGAGCTGTAATAATTGTTTTTAGAATCCCGGAAATACAAGGCTTACCTTCAGCAAAGCAAGCCAAACGATTCTGAAATGGTTAAGCTCGAGAATAAATTTGTTTGAAAATAAAGATGAAATGAAATATTTTATCAACGGAAATCAACTTTTCATGTTGTTACCATGGTTACGTTTTTATTTCGTTTACTTGTTTCGTTATTTTTCCCTTAATAATTTAAAAAATGTATTTGTTTTTGTAGCAATCCAAACTCCAAGCCTTATTAAAATTAGTCAAATGAAATGTAATAAAACCGTGATAAGATGGCACCTCTCAATCAAATGAGAAATCGAGTCCTTTCCCTAAAATAGGTAGAGAAGGAAGAAACTGACGCGTACCATTTTTGTAAGTTTAGACGCCTTTTGGCGATCTGACAACTTGTATTGAAGAAGGAATACTTCCTTAACCAAATGAGGTCAAAAAAGAGACATGATAGTAAACCATTATAAATTTATAGTCTGCAAAACATATTTTATTTCACTATTAATTTATTTCAATATAAATTGCAGTAAATGGCTTGAGTGAACGAAATTTCGGCTTTCATTTAATTTGCTGATTAATCATAAATTTGGTCATCTTTGACTATCTTTCCAGAAAAGTTTCATTGCAACTTTCTAGATTGAAATTACGTATTTAGATGTTTTGTAAAGCAGATGGGTCGATTTTCTCTTCAAGTTAACATTGGCCGCCAGTGACGATGATCATGGCTATTTTCTTTTCATAATCAGCACGGTGCATCGGCAGTTCGTATTTTCGTTAAAAAAGAAGTAGGTCGCCAGTTTGGCGACCAACATAACATTTTTTAGTCGGCAAAAATAATTTTTAGTCGCCACTAGCGAGTGGCGACCGCTAGTCTTGACCTTTACAGTGCCGGGACTCTAACCCGGGTCTTCCTCATCCCGCTCAAACTCCTCTGACCACTATAGCAAGGCGACCGGAAAATTGCAAAGAATTTTATCCTAGCGATAGAATTTTTACGGGCTCTTCTTACAACGAATGGTACGAGCGAGATACCTTTCTCGACTCAGATAAGACGGAAAACAGTCTTAAGAATTACAGTGCAGAGTGAACATTTGAATAGTCTTATACTGTAGAATTGAAGCAACGTCCCCATAATACCCGAAAAAGATATTCTAAAATAAAAATTAGCAAAAAATTTTAAAAATTAGGGGAAAAAATTTTTTTTACCAGAAAACTAACAAATAAAAATATCACAAAAAATATTTTTAACTAAAAACAATCATCACTATTTAATTTATTTTTTTACAAAAAAGCCACGAGGGTGCACTCCTTGCACCCTCTGCCGGCTCCCATGTTCACAAGCCTGACTCTTAACTCTGAACGAAAACACAGTAATTATTATGCTTTTAATTTTTTAGTTAGATTAAAATGTAAAATTTTTCTTCTTCTATGATTTGGTGCTTTTATACTAATGAACTTGCTTCACTGTCTCAACTTTTGAACTCTTCGAAAAGATTATACAAAAATTATTGTGCTTTCTGACAATTTAATTAAGTATTCGATGTCAGTAATTGATTTCACTAATTAATATGCTAATTATTAATCAAATAATTCATTTTTTGCTATTTTTTGTTTCCGACAATCTATAAAATCAAAAGAATATATTTGGCGGTGCATTGGAGTATGACACTAGAATGGGGCATTCTACCCTTGACCATATCCTTGAAAATTCCTGTGTGCGCCACTGTTGATCATCATTTGTTTTGTTTGTCACTTTTACATCTCAGGTATAAAATTTATGGTTCTTATTTCATTCCATTTCTTTACTTCGGGAGGTTACTCTATAGATAAAACATAATTTTTCAAATGAAGGGGCAAGTGGATAAAGGTGATATATGACATTTTTAAAAATTTCTAGAAAAGCTTTAAAAAAAATGTTGTATTACTTTTTTCATGGATTTTTCCCAACGGGTAAAACGGGGTCATATTCTTAGTTACCAACCATTTCTGTGACTAAGGGGAGATCATACTGATGGACTTATGACCTTCATCCATGGTAAAAAGTAAGTTTAAAAATTTGTCACATATCACTTTTATCCGTTTGCCCCTTCAAATACATTTGAAGAAAAAAACGCATTTTAAAGTCAATTCATTTGTGAAATAAAAAAAAATAATGTCCATTAGTATGGTTTAACAAGTGTACGGTTGTAAAAAAGCTCTTAAGTTTATGCCTAGAATAGGAGAAAAGCCTCAAAAAGCAGGATTATTAACGAATTTTTTAAAAAGTTCCAAAAGTTCAAAACCCACATGTTTATGATTGCTTCAAATCAGACGTAAAATTAATTTTCGAACTTTATTAGTAACTTCATAAATAGTATTCATTTCTGTATTTGGTGACGATTAAAAAGCTTGTGCTACTCTCCCAAAATGAGAAGTCAGAGCAAGTACAATAAAAGCTATAAAAGAAGATTATCTCAAACTTACCTGATGCGGTAAAGAAAATCTTCTGCTAATCGAAAGTGAATCCTTTGGCAGTCACTGAAACCAAAACTACTGGTTTACATTGTTTACTTCACAGTCTAGGTCAGCTTTCGTCCAACCTATCCGGAAAGCTTGGAGAAGGTCGTTCTTACTCTCTCTACACCCCCCTCCCTCTCTGGTAAAAACGAATGGTTGATTGACCATGCTATTCAGGTCAAGGTCTTGCGCAAAATCGACTTGCCCAAGTGAGCGCAAGTCGCCATAAGAATGTCAATAACTGAACTCTGAAAAGTAAACAACTGTAAAGCTCTAAATGGGGTAAATCAGCCGTGAATAAGTTTTCCTTTTCTCAATCACTACCGGATGCATATTTTCAGTGAACCGTTTTAAATGCTGTTTCTTGTAGCAGAGGTGCCCACATTAAACAAAGCTGGTGAAACACTAATAAAACCTGATAACAAATATGACAAGGAGAAGCAGTGAGTTGTGTTAACCCTTTATGCCCCGACGGGACTCAGAAGTCCCGCTTATATTAATTGAGTACTATGAATCCAAAATGGCTGTAATGATGCTGAAGCTTTTAAGTACCACTCCTTGTACTTTACTGAGAGGTCGACAGATGGTACCTGCAATCAGAAACAGTTTTCTTGGGGGCCCTAAGGCCTAAGGGGTGGGGATCCTTAAACCCCCAAAATTTTCAAAAAAAATTTACTTGATAAATATGTTTTTTGATGTATTTTCAACTAAAAAACCAAAAAAATATGTAAAAAGTCATTGATAAGTTTATTTGGTACCTAAAGGGCTAAACTATGATGAAAATTCTAACTATAACATTTTCATTAGAAGTGTCCGGTAGAATGATCCAATGGACCTTATCCATGTTGCGGCAATGGTCCCTTTAATTTTTTGGTCTGCGGATTATTTTCAGCATCAATGATGGCTAAGTAGTGTTTTTGAAATGCGTTTTATTTAATAATCACTCAACTGTTACACAAGTGATAATTGAGCATGCATTGGTTTTGTACAGATTTTTGATTATGTAAAGTGTTGGGAAAAGAGATAATTACAAGAAAATGTGAGATTTTCTGATGAAGGAGGAACCAAAAGATCTGGAAAATATGATTAAAAGGAAAGAATTTCGTGCGAAATGATTATTTATTTATTTTTGCAGCATTTCTTGCTTAAAACTTTCAAAAGATTGCTTTTGTAAAAGGAAAGAAGAGTTCACAAGCCTCAAAAATTCAGATCTTATAATAGACACCCGGTAATAAGAACTTTGTCTACTAACACACTACAGGACCTTGAGTAACGTCAAGTGAATAGTCCATTGAACTCCTTCCCCCCAAAAATCGAAAGTGAAAAAACTACTTTTCCCCAAGATATCGGTCTTTCCTCCACCGACTAACGTTCGAGTAAAATTAAATTTCTATTTAGATTTGTTATAACTTAACTGAATCGTTTGTTTCAACAAGTACTAAGATAAAATTAAAATTTTTAAAAATCACTAACTACCCTGATTGCCGACCTCATATTAAAACGAACTTCACGGATAAGAGAGCAATTTAAATTTTAATATGTTTAATTATTTTCGAGGGGAATAAGGTTAACACGGAAAAGGAAAGATAATCCTTGCTAGTAAAATTTGTCAGTCGCAAAAGCAGAATAAAGAGGGAAAATTGAAAATCTTCTTGAAAAATCCTTATACTAAAATCAATTACAAGTATTTTAATTGCTAAAAAATAGAAAATGGAAACAAATAAACATTTTAAATCAGAGAGTTTTCTTTCCTTTTGTCGGCCGAAAATGACATCGGATTCCAATAGCTAAGTAAAGGCTTAGCCCACCGCATTTGCAAAAACACGTTATAATTCGAGTTCTATATAAGATGGAAGTTCCAAACATTCCATCATACGCGGAAAATTTTTCTCTTTCTTTTAGTACTATTGTTTTAAATTTTCAAACATATTTTCACTTCAAAAATCGCGAAAAACGTTGGAAAAGTTTTTAATAAATGTCTTCGTCAATTAATGTCATCCGAAAACGCGATCTGGCTAAGAACATTCTCAATCGGCTCACCTTTCAAACCAAAAAAAAAATTCACAATCGGTCCTTGCGTTCAGGCACTAGAGTGCCACAGACAGGTACACAGATACGGCTAACTTACAACCACCTTCCATGCTGCGTCAAGGGTTAAAAACCAGTTAAAATACAAAATTTCTAATTTTAAGAAAACATTTATATCATCACATTAAATTGTTCAATTTCGCTTATAATAGTTTTTTCTTAAAGAATTACGTCTAAATACGTGCACATTTAAAAACTGCACACTATTCATCGCAAACTTGTGGAGCATTTTAGTATCCTATTTTTCCTGATGCGCAATAGAACTGTTGGCATTTTTACAACTTTTGACACTTGCTTTTTAAAATTCTATTTACGTTGCTATTATCAACAAGTTCGAAAAATTCTTACCCTACGGTTGCACTCGACCTTGTTACTTGAAAAGATCATAAAAAGCAATGAACCACCAAACAGAACTAGTTTCTCTTGCGAAAGAAGGCATCGACATAAAATTTCAAAGCACGTTTTGGCTCCCTTAAGTTTAATTCATTTAACAAGTTGAGTCAGTTCGATTTTGGAGATGGTAGACCTTGATGAAAACTGATGAAATACATTTCGTTTCCATTTGATGTTAGCCTTTTGATATGTTTATCTGTTTTGGCATAAACAAATTGTTCTTTTTACTTCCTTTTAGGTAGTAAAGGAAGTATTGTGATCACGAAAAAAATTTCACTCAAATTTCGGTCTAAATTTTGACTTTGCTCACCCCTGAATGAATGTCGCGTAGTTTTTTCGACCTGTCAGCACGTGCATATGTACCTAACAACATACAAACAGCCGAAAAATCAATTTCGACCCCCCCCCCCGAGTAAATTACGACGAGTTTTCTCGTGACGTCTGTATGTACGTATGTGCGGATGTATGTGCGGGTGTATGTGCGGATGTATGTGCGTATGTGGCTCGCATAACTCAAAAACTATATGCCGTAGAAACTTCTAGCTTGGTATGTAGGCTCTGAGGGGGGTCTAGTTGTGCACCTCCCCTTGTGATTGCATTCGAATGTTCCCAAAGGGGTCTTTTACCCCTTTTTTGGGGTAAATCAATTTTAATTTCAATACAGACTCAAGTGATATGAACTGGCGCCACTACTTGACGACATGTCGCCAAGCTTTTGGTCGTCAAATGTCTGACGCCGACTTGGCGACATATCGCCAAGTTGGCGACAAATTTGGCGAAAAAATTATTTTTTGAATTTGGGTTCAACTTGGCGCTATTGGCGATATCTTGCGAAAAATTCACTAAATGATATTAAAATCAGCAATATTTAGAAAAATAACCATTGTAAAATATTTTTTGCATTGTTTCGTGGTAGATTAGGAAAGTAAATATTTGAATTGTTAATTTTTTTTTTTTATCGTCTAGAGAAAAGTAAGTTTTTTTCAGTATGTAAGTAAATGGAGCTTTCCTGAAAATTTTGGGCCAGTTGCAATTGCAAAGTTGTTCTATACACAGTATTGCAATGTTTGAGCTCGAGTTTCTTCTCCTTTTTTTCTCCATATGCAATGCATGCTTTTTCTCCCGTTCTAATATATTTCATCCCAGCTATTTAAAAATTGCTTATTACTTCAAACCCCCAAAGCAGAATACTTAGTGATGTTCTGCAACGCAAAATTATTTGCCCAAAATTGTTCTGCAAGATAAATTTATACATTATATACTGTCGGCCCCGCTTAAACGAATACTGTTGGTTCCAAGAAATATTATTTGATTAGACGGGGTATGACTTGTTAGGGTAAAGACTTGTTAGGGAAATTGTTCCTTCTTCAGCAGATTGGATTTCTGTTTTTTACTATTCAAAGTTTAAAACTTCATTGATGTGTTGATTTCAGCAAAAATTTTCTTAATTCTACAGGCTCTTTCTTCCAACATTTTCATTTTGACACCTTTTTCGACTTTTAAACAATTATTTGGCTCAGTACAGGCTATTAAGGCTTTTATGCCAAAAATCCAACCAAATCAACTTAATTTTTTAATACCACGGTAAAGACGTTGAATTCATCGTGTTATCAATTACTTTTGATGTTAAATGTTTGGACATATTACCTTTATACACAAAATGTTTATGGAAAAATGATCCATACATTGATGTTAAACTAGCCTTTAAGGAATTATGTCCAGATGGAAAGCCATTACATGAAATAAACATTCTTTGGTCTGTTGTGGGTAATTTTCAAAATTTGCTTACATTTGCTGTCCGGAGGTTAAAAAGATGATTTTGAAGCATAACTTATATTTTAAATTCAATGCAAATAATTATTTTCTGCAAGAAATACCCCCAAAAAAATTCTATCACTCAATAAATTATTGAAATTTATTTATTTATTTTTATATAAGTCTTTAAAAATGAGAATCAAGGCAAAAACGCTTGTCCATTTCCAATTTTCGCAAGTTCAACTATTTTTTTTCCTATACTTAATGGTCAAAAAAAGTAAATGCGACATATTATTTTTATATATTGACTATTAGTATATGGTATTCATGATAAATATTGACAATAGTAATTTTATTTCAATAAGAAATGTATGAATATATTTTGTCCGGAAGTTCTTGTCAAGTCTGTTATCCTAAGATTATTTTAGCTAAAAAAGGTATTTATTGCAGTCAAAAGGTGGTAACACGTATTCAGTTAACTTAATAAACTAGTGACGTAACTATTTCGTACCATTTTGCTTGCCTGGGTCGAGAAGTATTATTGTGGCGTTTCGCACAAGATTTCTTCCCGGTGCGTATTTTTATTCTTTGTCAAGTATGTTACCAAAGACTTTAGTATTAATTTTTACTTTTTCTCAACATTTACCCCGAAATATTGTTCATTATACAACTCTAAGAAAATGCATATTGTTGTTCAATAATTTGCCATAATTTGACATTTTGGTTGAAATGTCTAGTCCGTTACTGGTCAAATCCGTTACCAAATGTCAAATTCGTTACCATAGAGTTTTTGATCAATATTTCAATCATCACAAACATCGTTTTAAGCTTCAGGACGCAATTAATTTCAAATGAAGTTGGTTCTAGGCTCTATGATATAGTTAAAAAGTGAGATTTCATATTGATTTTGTATGGCAATGGACGACAATTTTCCTTGCAACTTACAGTTTTACAACAGTATTTGAATACTTAATTATTCATCAAAGTGTACAACCAGTTACTTTTTTACACACCTACAATATGTGACTAAACATCTGTTAGTATTTCTAAAAGAAAATAACAGGTTAAAAAAATTACTTAAAATTTTTGAAATGTAAGCATATGGTGAAAATGACCCTTGTACCAACAATGAATTTCACTGCCATCATTTGTATTGGGTCGTTTTGAAAAAGTTTTGTCAATTTTTGACCCCCATGTCTCGCAGATAGCTTCCGAAATAGGAACAGAAAATATATGAGTGAAAAAATTAAGAAAAGTTGGAATCTGTGATTTGAGCTCCAATATTGACCTTTTGAAAATTTCTTGATATACATCTCCATTTTGTTTGCACTCATTAATGGTTGTCATCATCCAGTCAACAAAGTTCAACTCAAAGGTACTCAAAAAAAAGCTTCTTTTTTTCTTCTTCAGAAGGAGGAACGCATGGAAAATATTTAATTGTTTCAAAAAATGTAAGAAGATCTATATCTTTATTTTCCACATTTGAGCAAGGGAATATTAAATGGGAAAAGTTGAAAAGGGACTTAGCTGCCAGAAGTTATTATGTCGATTTCTTCTTTCTTTTCAAAATAGGAATTACATTGGTGTATTAAAGAATCTAGATATTTGATTATTTCCTTCAGATCATGGCAAAATGTTAAAATTGACGAGTAATCATGAGTTGATCTCAGTTTTTTTGTGCTAACTGGGAGGTCTGGCATTGGGAAATCCTGAAGTGTACTCTCTTTTGAGAACATGGATGAGGAAAGCTTTGTATAGTAAAAAAAAGCATCAGGTAGGGATTCAATATATTTTATGAAGGTTTCAGAATCAAGACAACGGCAAAGATTTGACAAATTGTACTTGATAATAAATAAATATTCTTGTAAGTTATCAATCGAGTTGATGTAATCCCAAGGAAGGAGGTCTTTATTTTGGACGCACTTGGAAGTAGCTGCTAATGTACATATTATGTCTGCAATAACTAAAATGTTAAAAATATTTTTCTTTGAGATGAGCTTATCTCTAAAACTTTCATCATCAGCGATTCTCTCACGAGGAAAATGTTTTAATCATTGTCGAATATCTAATTTGTACCGCAAGTTTCGTCACTGAAGTTCTGCGGATAAAATGTGTAGGCCGCAGAATTTTAAACGAAGCCCGTTTTCCCGCGATTCTTTAACATGGAAGAATTAATTGTTTGAAACGAAATTTGAATAACTATAGTTTGTCATGCAAGTTTCGTCACTGAAGTTCTGCGGATAAAATGTGTAGGCCCGCAGAATTTCAAGGGAAGCTCGTTTTCCCGCGATTCTTTAACACGGAAGAATTAATTGTTTGAAACAAAATTTGAATAACTATAGTTTGTACTGCAAGTTTCGTCACTGAAATTCTGCGGATAAAATGTGAAGGCACCCCGCAGAACTTCAAACGAATCCCGCTCCCCCGCGACTCTTTAATGCGGAAGAATTAATTGTTTTAAACATAATTTGGAAAACTATTTGTACTACACGCTTCGTCACTAAAGTTCTGCGGCCAAAATGAGAAAGCCCGAAGAATTTCAAGCGAAACTTGCGTCCCCGCGATCCCGTCATAAGGAAACATGGTTTTAAACATAACTGAATATCTAATATATACTACAAAGTGTCGTCACTGAAGTTCTGCGGATAAAATGTGAAGCCCTGCAAAACTTTAATTGAAAACCTGCGCCCCTGCGATTCTCTTGCGAAAAAAATGTTTTAAACATAATTTGAAGAACTAATTTGTATATACCTACCGTGTATACCTACCGCAAGCTTCGTCACTTAAGATCTGCGGCCAAAATGTGAAGGCTCGCAGAATTTCAGACAAAGTTTGCGTCCCCACGATTCTAATGCGGAAAAAAATAATTGTGGGAAACATTATTCGAATAATTAATGTGAACTGCAAGTTTCGTAGCTAAAGTTCTGCGGCCCAAATAAGAAGGATTGCAAAACTTCAAACGAAGCCTGCGCAAGTGTCATCACTGATGTTCTGCGGAAAAAGCAGGAAGGTCCTCAGAAGCTCAAGTCCGCACGTCTGCTGTGGTCTATATGGCAATTTTCACGGCACTGGCTACGGCGCGGCGTCGGTATTATTGCCTGCTGCTCTGCAAGACATGGGCTACGAACGAAACGTTTTTTTTTTTTTTTTTTTCTGCTTTCGAACGATAACTTTTTTTTTTTGCGCGCGCGCGCCTTCGAGCAATAATTTTTTTTTTTTTTTTTGCTCAATGTTGAACAGAATTGTTCTGCAGCCCCGATGTCTGTTCTGCGACGTACGTCGCCGATTTGGCAGTATTCTGCTTTCGGGCTTCAAACTGAAAAAAATCAAGCATATGTTTTACACTTTCCCATTTTTTATTACTATAGACTTCTCGTAATTAATACATCATATAAGAAAAGATGCATTACGTGATTTTTGATTCGTAATTCTGAATTATTGTTATGGAATTATAAATTTCTTTACATCGAATTCTGCTACGCAGATATACACGCAAGTGAAAGGTAAGTAAAGACCGTCATAGTGACCAATTTCATAAAAACTTTTTTGGCTTCTAAGTGGCTTTGTGACATCTTCCAATATGTATATCGTTAACAGTTCAACTAATCTCCTTTTTTTAGCTGCTGTAAGTTAAAACTTTACCGGGAGATTCTTAGTGTTGATGATTTTTTAACCAATTTTTAAAACAAAATAACAATTTAAAACAACTTTAAAAAGCATGCTTTTGCAGTGACGTACTAAAAAGTAAAAAATAATCCTTGAATACGAAGTGTGCTCAGCAGTAAGCTGCCCCACAACTAAGTATGACTTCAATTTTGGTTAAGCTTAAGATAAAATAATTGACCTAACAACTTACTTTTAGTAAAAAAAACACGAGGGGTGCTTTCTATTTACATTTTTGCACAAATTCTTCATCAATAAATAGCTATAACGATTAGAAATTTAAGACAGCTGATAAGCTCTCCCCCCTCCACACACACACACACACACACACACACACACACACACACACACCTTTCTGTTTGCATTAAAAGATAACTATTTGGTTGATTACTTAATTCCTATTTTTAGCTCGTTCAAAAATGTAAATTATGCTTACTTGTGGGATATCCTTTCGTTGCTGAACAAACTAAACATTCATTTTTTTTAAGTTCATTTAACCCATTAAACGCCGCTATATGAATCACATTGAAAAATTTTTACTTTTGGCATGTTTTGAGGAGAAATACACATCTTTAATCATAAGCAGCTTAAATTTTTAAAAAATATTTATTTAGTCAATAGATATGGTATGGTCCCAAAATGGGAGACTTGGCGCTTAGTGGGGATAACATAAATATCTCTGCCACAATAGTGATGCTTAAATAAAATCTGACAAAATCTAGTTTAAAAACCTAAAAATCATTTTTATTCAGTTAACAAAGTTATTTATTGATACTAAAAGATTTTTATTTATTATTAAGTTGGTAAATTATTTAATACATGTAAAAGTTTTAAAATAGAGAACTTGCAGACTTTCTCACTTACTAAGCATATTTTTTGTATGATAAGAAATTGTCACGGCGAATTTCCCACCTTTTAGTCTGATGCTTTAGGATTGTCATATATCATACAAAAGTGATAGGTTATTTTCATTAGTTACGCCAAGGCATAATTAATGAAAATAATAGAGCAAAGATAGTCAGGGTTCAAGCGAGGCTAAATGACGAAGGCTAGCCCTAGACTTTTATAAAATAGAACTAAGAAATTTTTAAGCAGCGCAACTTTATATTTATTTTCTCATAGCAAGGCTTTTTTTATTTTTTTTTTATTTATTTATTTTTTTTGTATAGTCTACTTCAAACCATGTTTGAGAAAATGATTTGCAATTCATAATATCAGCATGTTTTTAGAAAAAATGGTCTGTATGATTGACGTCGATATATTAGCGACAGATCTAGTTACTTCGATGTTATAACAAAAATTGCAATAAATTCTAAAAATGCGAATTGAGACTTATCCCATGATATGTGATCTAGGCAATTATTATTAAGGCTTTCTTTCTCAATTATCTGATCAGAACCTGGCGGGTGACAAACAAGTGACACTGTACTCATTTACTGGTAATGTATTAAAATTTGTTGTCACCATATTGTTCAAAACTTGGTGCTAAGTCAACAATTTTAACAATTTTAATTTCAAGAAATGTAAAGAAATTTTTATTTTAAAATTGAACCTCTTACTGATCGCCACTTGCTTTGGCTTCGGGAAAGCGCTCCTCAGGGGAACTCACAAAGACAAGAAAAGGGGGCTGATAGTGTAAACTGCAGTACTAAAACTTTTAGGAAAGAGAGGGAGGGTGTAATTTTTTGAATGATTTAAATGTCATTCTAGTGGATGTCCAATTCCCCCTTGGAGGAGGTGCATCATTGTCCTTATGGCGGATTGGTCACCGCTGTTTACCTAGAACATTCTTCGGAACGAATGGAATGTCACCTGTTCTAATAAAAGCACCTGCTTTTGAACAACAAAAGAGAGCTTACTATGTTCTAATACAAAAGGGGTGACTTTCAACAGTCAATAAAAGAGAGGGGAGTGTTTATTCATGCAAAATGGGGGAGGACTTAACTCTGCTACTCGCTATATTTCCTGCTAGTCAGAAAGCGCCAAGTCTCCCATTTTGGGACCTGTTTAAATAAACAGCTATAAAACCCGTTTAAATTAATTTTCTTGACCCCTGTTTGTTATGACTTGAAAAAAGATCTCTTGTGATTTATATTCCATGTTTTTAAACTTCCACGTTCGCTTTTCTGATTTTTAAGGATTTTTTTGCCTTATGAAGTAAATACAAGCTTTTTTGCTAAAATTGAACTATTTTTAAAAAATATAATTTACATTTCAAACTTTTTGAATCTCGGCTTCAATAAGACGACATCGAGAGACTGATGGGAGCCCATAATGACAGAACTGCAATCTCTAAATCTCAAAACAGACTGTTGGATATTTCATATAGGTTTCAAAGTGCTCTAGATCATTAAATTTCAGGGGAAAAATGACAAAAAAGTATTGATCAAATTCGAAACTGGGATTTCTAAAACTAAAAAGGAGAACCATATCATAACAATTGAGATCTAGAAATCAAACGCCGAGTGAAAAATGTTCAGCTGCTCTGATCCGTCGCCTGGTGACTAGTTGGCCCCAAAATCAAGCCCCTTTTTTTATTATGAACCACTTGTATACCAATTTTCGTATGAATTCGAGCATTACTTCTTGAGATGTTAACGTTATACAAAAAGAGAAGAGAAGAGTATTCGATTGGGCCATCCTCTTGGAGATAACCCACTATATACCAGAAATCGGTTTCCTATTGTCATTTAAGAAAACCTTGTCTAGTTTACCCATTGAGATTTTTTTAAACAACGGAGATAGAGTATTCCTAAAAATGTGATGCCTTTAATGAAATGTTTCAGAGTCATTCGAATAAGTTCAGCACAACGTAAAACGGCTTCAGTCACAGGAAACACTATTGTTAACCGACTTCAAAAAAGGAGGAGGTTCTCAATTCAAAGCGTATACTTTTTTCTTTTTTTTTTTTTTTTTGTTCGCACATAACATCTGATCTACTGAACCGATTTGAACGATTCTTTTTTTAATCGATAGAAGATGGTGTAACTTAGGTACCATGTACTCATATGACGATATTTGTTCACTAGAAAAAAGTTATGATCGAAAAACTAACATTTCATGGTCATTTAAAACAATATATGTTATTGTAAATCCGTAACTCAATGAGCGACCTGATGGTCAAGTGGTTTTGCGCGTCAGATTGAAGTTCCTGATGGAATGAGATCGAGTCCATGTCTGCAAGGATTTTTTTGAACATCTGCATGTTTTTTTCTTTTTGAATGATTTAATGATTACAATGTCCTTATGCAGGTACATCCCCCCATGGGGATCTACCCCGTATTTTTTTATGGTACAAAATGACATGGTACATATACAATATGGTACAAAATGTTTTTTCTTTTTGAATGATTTAATGATTGCAATGTCCTTATGCAGGTACATCCCTCCATGGGGATCTACCCCGTATTTTTTTATAGTACAAAATGACAGTTTTGGTCGGATCTTTGTCAAAATTGGCAATGAGGTCCTTCGATGCTGTAGAATTTTCTTATGGACATTTGCGCCATTTTTGGGGCTTTGAATCGATTGTGGCAATAAATGGTTTTTGATTTGCGGCACTTATATTATTTTTTCAAGAATTATATACACAATCAATTATGTTAATTTTTGTACCTTTATAAAATTCTGTATTTTATACCTTGCATTTACGTCAAGTTCAAGAAATCGAAAAACTAAAATTTTATGTTATTTAAAACAATATGTGCTATCGTAAATCCTTACTGCAATGAGCGACCCGATGGTCAAGTGGTTAAACGCGTCGGGTTGAAGTTCCTGATGGAATGAGATCGAGTACAGGTCTGCAAGGTTTTTTTTGAACAGCTGCATGGTTTTTTAACTATATTTTGATTATTTTAACTGTATTTACACTAAAAAGAATGAAATAAAATATTTTTGGAAAAAAAATCGAACCGACTTCAGTTGGAAATTGCTCTAAAAAGTAAAAAATAATTTTTTTCTTTGAACACCATCGAAACTACTTTTAAACATAAGTTTTGAAGTCGGCGCAAAAACAATGTATAGATTCATACGCAACTACAATTCAACTATAAATATAAATTTTAATGGATTCATTTCATTGATTACCACACATTCGTGTAATGGTACAAATATTCTGCTTTTAATTTTCAATGGTTTCTCTGAAAAAATGTTGGCAAAATATGGTTAAATATCATTTTACCTATCGTTTTTGCCCCGACTTCAAAACTTATGTTTAAAAGTAGTTTCGATGGTGTTCAAAGAAAAAAATTATTTTTTACTTTTTAGAGCAATTTCCAACTGAAGTCGGTTCGATTTTTTTTTTCCAAAAATATTTTATTTCCAAGTCAAGGTCAAGACTTTCTATTCCACATGTGTATAGGAGGCTGGTGTACGAAAAAAGTGGGGGGGGGGGGGGGGGGCAGCAAATCTAAAGCTTTTTTCTTTTTTTCGTAAAATTTGGCTATATTAATTGTATTTTAACATTGCTGATGAAATGACCTTTAGAAAATATGGGAATATAACCTCAAAAATCAACCATGCTGGCTAACATACCCTTCCCCTTGCGATTCAAAGTTCCATTCTTATGAAATTACATGCAAACGTTAGTACTTTCAGCTTTTACTTTGGTATAGTAAATCAATCCATTTAGTAAAACATCCTTTTTCACTCGATCATTACTTTTTAACTGTGAAAAGTGAGGGGGCGCTAGGCCCCTTTACTTTTGGAAGTGAGGGGGCAGTCGTCCCCTTGCCCCCCTCTACGAGCCGCCTATGCACAGGTGGCGTGTCATCTTTGCTTGTTAAAATTAATCATCTGCGATAGAACAATGGGCAGAGCTTGATTACCGCAGGGGCACGCGGGGCACAAGCCCCTCCTAAGATTTCAGGGGGGCCCAAAATCATCTTACTTCCTCCAACGCCTCCTAAATACTAAATTCCTACTGTATATTTTACTATTAAAAAATGCCTACTGTGTATGTTGACGGATATTTTTCTCTTAATAATTTGACAGCATTATTATTACCTTTTTTTTAAGTTCGATCTCTGAACAAAACTTTTATTTCATTCTGGTATTGTAAGAATATTTTTTCTCGTAACACGTAACTGATATCAAAAGGGGGTATGGGCACTGGAACAGAAATGTGCCCCATGTCCAGTGTCAGAATGATCGGGCTCTGACAATGGGAACTCGATGATTTTATGATTAGATTGTTACGACATTAGAAGTCAGCGACTAATAAACAATTCAATGACGTCATGAAAATTCTAAAACAATTTGTTTTTAGTAACTTATTTTTGAATTAATTTTAATATCCAAATATTTTAGTAACTTTTCTTTTTTTTTTAATATAATTTATGTCTTCGTTTTACTAAGAAAATAACATAGTTAAATGCATCTGTTTAATGTGCAGAAGTTTTACACCATTGTAATTCATAGCACTAGAGCAGCCAGAACTACCTTCCAAAAGGGTTTTTGATGAAAATATAATAGTCCTTTTTAAAAAATTGCTGTGTTAGGATTCGCAATGATATCAAAGCCAAGGTCTCTTGGGGGGTTACACCCTATCTCCCTTTTGCAGCGCCACTGATACATAGGATTCAATACTTTTTCTAGAGAGCATACCTTCCCTTCCATATTGACTTACTATCAAAGCACAATGTCAAGGACAGTCACAAATTAATATTTATTCTTCAGTCTTAAATTTTGGTACGAAATTTAGTATTGGTACAGCATTGATAATTATGTTTGTTTACTTCATAGCATATAAATTATATTCAAAATCTAATTAATTTAAACATACATCAATAACGATAACTCTAAAATTCATTTTCATAAATAACCACAAGATATTTTACCATGTATTTTACTGTCACAGTGGTCTTACCTGAAATAGTCCAAAAAATACGGATAAAAGCTAGTAATTTTGCATGACAATTCCAATAACAAAATACAGTTCTATAAGTTGTGAAATAACTTGTTATCTTTCCACATTTATTTCCATTGAATTTTATCTCAAGTTGATAACAGCCACAATCACAAAAATAATGATATAATATCTTTAAAAGAGAAAATATTGTGAGAAAGAGAAGTATTAACAGAAGTTCATAACACCCTCAGGCTGACACTTGGCGATTACGCGTCGCAGCATATTTTGCCCTTGAGACTTATTTTGACAGACAAGGTTACAGGATGCTTATGTTAATAATGAGAATCAAAATCACCTGTAGTTCTTCGATCTTTTTCCCCTTCTTCTTTTTCAAAATTCGGTTGCACAGAATAGGACAAAAATAAAAATAAGGAGACCATCTCATGCAACAGGGGTTCCCAAACTTTTTTGATTCGCGGCACCCTTTAAAGAATCTAAAATTTTCCACGGCACCCTAATCAATCTCTATTGTTTATACAGTGGAACTCTGATAACTCGACATGCGGATAGCTCGACAACCTCGGTAAGTCGACATTTATTTTTCCAATGGTTGGTTCAATGTTCCTCCCTGACTACACATTTACATAAAACTCTTCCACATTAAGTTTTCCTGGTAGTTCTGCTGTTTATGTGTCAGTCAATTCACTGTTTTCCTGAAAGAGCTCTTTTAAGAATTTCCACTACCCAACAGAGACAGCCACTACCCTTTGTGAAATTGGTGCAGTCCTAGGGCTGTGTCTTATTCATTTTATGTTATTTTCAAATAAAACAGAAGGAAAAAAAAGAAACATCATGTGTACTGAACTTATTTTTTACGACGTTGATGGTAACGACATATTTCGATGGTCCCTTGAAGTGTCGAGTTACCGAGGTTCAACTGTATTTCTATTGATATCATGGACACATCGCAAAACACCTTGTCTCTCTGTATCACCCTAGGGTTCTGCAGCATCCACTTTGTAACACAACATCCACAGAAGGTTTTTTTGTACCGTGTTTCCCTGAAAATGGGAGCTCATCAAAAATTAAGCGCTCTCATCTAGATTAGCTATTTCAAATTTTGAAGTTCTCCCCTCCTCCCACCATTATAATGCAACAGTCAGACGGGTGTTTAGTTACCGACAAGATGGGGACTTCATTTCTGATTGACCAAGCGTAAATGCCGCGGATATACACATTTGAAACGAAACTAACAGATGTGCTTGCTACAGCTTACAATCTTCAGTATTTTGAAAAACCTTTTTTTTTTTTTTTAGAAACGGGTGGTTAATATTTTACTTATTGCAATAATTTTTGACAACAATAAATTTCGATGCTGATGCAAACGTTATTTTCTGAAATCTAACAGATAGTATTCCGACCACTTCGCTAGCTCTAGTGGTCTGTGATTGGGCGGTTTCGGGTTCGAATCCCGACTCTGGCATGGATGCACTTTTTTTTCTTCTGTCCGGGTCCTTTCTTTGTATGAATGTGTGGTTGTGCTGTGAAAGATTGCCTACCCTATGATCGGACCCTGTGGCATGTGTGTACTGTGGAAGTAGGACTTCACACCAAATGATAGTACAGTTGGAGAAGTAAAGCAGAGGACCTCAAAATTGCCAGCCTAGCTGGCACAAGACAACGACAACAGATAATATGTAAATGTATTATTCGTTATTAAATAGAAACATGGTTGGTTGGGTGAAAAGCTGATATTTGAGAATTCGTGAGCATAAACGTATATTAATTATCGTAGGTGATAAAAAGACATTCCTTAAAAGCAAGCCCTTAGCATATCTTTAACAACAAAACTTATAATAATATCGGTTCTTTCTCCAAGAAAATACTGTAAATGAATATATGGAAGGAGTTATATCAGTGTTGAAATTTGAGCTCATGAATCTGAATTTTAGAAAAAGCGAATTTTTGACAAGTTAATAAGTAACTTGTGACTTGATGAAGCTAATGTAATGGTTATGTTAAACTGTGATAATACTGAGTTAACACTCGAAGTACTCACTAAATCATTTTCTCGTTTAGAATAACCAAAAAATATTGAGAGAAATGAAACAATTTCAAATTTATCAAAACTTCTGCCTAGGACTTGATGGTACGAATTTATACTCGTGATGAAAAAACTCTCACCGGCTACTAGATTTACAGGTACTACTTGTGAAAACTGAAACAATTGTGTTACTTAAAATAATATAAAAATATTTTTTTTGAGAAAAAAAATAGAAACGACTCCAGAACTTTAATCGACAATTGCACTAAAAAGTAAAAAATAATTTTATTCTTTGAACAACATCAACACTACATTTAAACATACGTTTTAAAGTCTGCGCAAAAACTATAGGTAAAATGATGTTTACTATATTTTGCCAACATTTTTCAGAGAAACCATTGAAAATTAAGAACTGAATATTGGTACCATTACATAAATATGTGATTGTCAATGTAGTGTATGCGAATGCGATTAAAGAACCTGTGGAATCATTGAAATTATATTTATAATTGAATTATAGTTTCAAATGATTCTATTTAGTGTTTTTGCTTCTTCAAAACTGATGTTTAAATGTAGTTTCGAATGGTGTTCAAAGAATAAAATTAGTTTTTTACTTTTTAGAGCATTTGCCGATTGAAGTTCTGAAGTCAGTACATTTTTTTTTTTTTTTTTTTCAAAAATATTTTTTATCAGAAACACAAAAATCTGAATTTCAATTTTTCAAATTATTTGATTGTATTACATATCTTGTTTCCCCCTCTTTACTGCTCAATTTTATCAATGAAATATCGAAATTTGATTCGTCGCACTCTAGTAAAAGCGCGAAATAATGTACTGGAGTTACCCTGTAAGTGTAGTTTTTTGGTCGTGATAGTCACATTGCAAGGAAATAAAGTTTCACAGTAATATAAAGAAATACAGTAAACTCCCAATTCTTGGCGGTGGGATCATCCCGCGGGTCTTTCACAGTTTAGTTTTATTTTTTACGATGGTGATTTACTGAATGTAAAAAAAAGGAAAGTGCGTTAAAATTGGTCGTTTTTAGCTTTTAAAGATAGTTTTTACATTCAATGTTATTTTTAACTTTCTTTTAAATGTATGTGTTTTGTTATTGACTTTTATTTTAGCTTTTGCATACATTGATATCGATGTTTACCTATCATTCGATTATCCGCGGTATTTGCTCATTCGCGGTTACCGTGCCACACTATTCCGCGGACAACTGGAAGTTTACTGCATTTCTTTAAAAACTGAAAAAGACTTCTTCCACTTTTCATTTTAAAATGGAGGAGCTAAAATGAAACAATTTTATAAAATCAGCAATAATTTTACCTTCTTTCGTATGAAAGAGTTATACATTTCAATGCAAGGCTACTGCAGATTGACGTCTTAGAGATCGATCATTTCAAAGTTATTAGTATTATCTGATTTTCTCAGGTAAAACCTTCCACGTATTTATTCATGCGTCAGGTCTTCTCTGACCTTACTAAAATAGGGGTGATAGGTAAGATAACAATGAGGGGAAGAATATTAAGTGTTTTGAGCCGTATCAAACAACAGAGAACGATGCTAATTTCAAACACATAGTTTAGTTGAATATGTCAAAAGGATAGCAAATGAAAGTTTTTAATTGAAAACTTCGGAAAGTTCCCACTGCAAACCCATCACCCTTTTTTTAAGTGGAATGGTTCGCGAGGGCTAGGCGCGGTTTTCAAAGACGGACAGTAGACTGACGGCTTTCGAGACATTAGTTGTACCGTTTATTTCAAAAACCAATCAAGCGACAAGATATAAAAGTTCGAAAAAGCATTTTTGCCCTTATTTTTAAAAATACCGAACAATATTTTAAGCTAAATTTAATACACATTTAGATAGATTTTTTCAGTAAAAATGTTTTAACTGCTATAGAATAATTTAATGTGATGCTACAAGTGTTTTTTTTTTTAAATTAAAATGAGAAAGTTTATCATTTATCAGGTTTTTAAAATACCCGATTCAATTATTCACTTCAAGATCATTGACGACTGGCGTCTTCGAAACGTTATTCATTTCAAGTCCATTTCTAACTCTTTGACGTCTTCGAGACGCTATTGAGTACATCTAAGAGTAAACTATGATTCATTTTCACTTTGAAATACAAATAATCGTATAGAACTAAGATGATTGACCTAAGTTGGACAAATGCTAGAGGTTTTCGCTCATATTTTAGGTCATTCAACGGGATCAGGGCCTGATCAAGCTATCGGGACCCTCTGTTATCAAATTTTACAATTTTACCCATTTCCTAAAACATTTTATCCATTTGGGGCCCCTAAATAGAGGAGAACCTAAGTTGCGTCCAAGTTGTACCCATTCATTAATCCGGTCCCGAGGCACGATTTCAGTGAACAAGTTTTACTCATTAAACCAGCCAACGTTCTCATAAGCTTTTACAGGAGTGAATTAAATAACAAAAAAAAAAACTAATTAGTCGCCGTGTCTCTTTGCAAAATACATTAATGGAACGAAATTACGTACCAACGGTAGGAGTGTCACCCCCCCCCCTCCCGTTCTTTTTCAAGGCGTGAAACTATTCCTTGACATTTTTTAGGGAAGTGAAAACAATAATGACTGGAATAATGCTCAAGCCCCACTCAAAGAAAAAAAAAAACTACCTTTCTGAAAATGAGAAAGGGAAGACGACAAGGAAAAGTGAAGTACGTTTTTAACATTTTGGTTGCGCGACATTCTGTGTTTTAAACAAAATAACAAATATTCAAATATAGCATTCTAAAATTTCCAATTGCTTTTTCTTTTTTTCATTTTCCACAATGCTAAATTATGTAAAATGTAAAACATGAAAATACGATTTACTACATTTTTAAGGACTATTTCCGGTTTTCAAATGCGCCAGTACATACGCAAAAAATATCTGTGCATTCGAAAAAGCAGAAAATACGGGTCATCCTTATATTCCTCCCCCAGCCCTCCAAAACACCTGGCGCAAAGACGTATTAGTTTTATCGTTCATAAAAATACTGTCTGCTTGGCCCAGCGTTGCACGGGCGCTTCGCGTCTTTAAGGTAGTGATGAAAGTTTCAGCTAACTACTCGCAGCCGGCTCGCTACGCTTCACGCTTTTACTTTTTCCCTGCATCAAAAAGTCATTCGAATTATTAAGAGAAATTATTAGAGATTCTGCCACGGTTCCAACTCTACACGAGAGAGGATTGCAAATAGCCACTCTTACTTCCTGCTTCCGAAGGACTGACAATGGTCGAAACGATCGAAAAAAAAAACTTATTAATTGATATCTTCGTTAATTAAAATCGTACAACTACGATATTGGTTGTTTTGCAGAAAAGAAAATATAGAATCGATTGGTACCCCGTTAGATTCTCTACTCCCAGCGGTTTTTGAGGAATTCAAGCTTCAGACAGATAGACGCTCACAGATTTTAATAGGAGAGAAGAAAGGTCGTCTGCTTTTATTTTCGTAGTTTTAATGAATAATATTGCTTAATTTATTCAACTGTTTGCTTTACATTTCAATGAGTTTTGACTGAAGTGTGTGGGATGGAAAATTTACATACACTCACATAGCTTCTTTTTTTAGCTTTATTGCACGAGCACAGCCATGCTGGTACAGCTGGTAAATTAATAAATAAATAAAGTAAATATTTTCGTTATTTCAACCCTACTAAAAATGACCCATAGAGATCAATAGAAAAATCTATTGATATTGGTAGAGTTCTATTGATATGAATTGATTTCTATAGATGTCTCTATTGGTATCGATAGAAGCTATTGATACCTGTAGCCTATTGATCATATCCTCAATGGATATCCATAGAAGCCCTATAGACATCAATAGAAATTTGGTCAGTAGGAAAGCATTTCAATGGATATCAATAGAAGCTTTATAGATATCAATAGAAATCTGGTCAGTAGGATACTGATCCCAATGGATATCACTTAAAGCTTTAATTGACATCAATAGAAATCTGATAGGTTATACTAATTCCAATTGATATCTGTAGAAATGAAATCATTAAGTTTAAACTTAAGTAGTAAGTCTCGGTAAAATTAGTGAGCTAGGAAGGTTATTAATAATAATAATAATAAAAAAGCAGATGATTTTAAACTTTGTAAATAAAGATAACTATAATTTTAAAATTATAAACTTCGACTGAAATTTTAACTGATAAAATTTCTGACTTTTTAAAATCTGATATTACAGATTCATAGATTATGCCAGTCATTTTTTTTTCTTTATGTTTGAAAAAAATAATTTTCTTTCAAATCATCACAGACATATGGTTCAACCATTCATTTCAAAGATATTATTTAAAAAAGATAATTAAAGAAAAACACATTTTTATTCTTTAAACTGGATACAAAAAAATTGGCCTCTTCATGTGTAAATTGTACATTGTGCGCATTGTGAAAAATGGAGCATTTGAAGTTCCATTAATAAGTTTGTCTTTAATCTAAGAATCATCATTTTGAGGGTCTTTTCCATACATCTCCATGTGATGCATAATGAGTCTCGATGCATATTCATTAAAACTTGAGACTTCAATGTAGTGTTATGCCCTGATATGTACAAAATCTTTATGCTGTAACTAATTAATGCTATTACGTATAAACAGATAAAGTCACTTTATCTACCAGTTTGTTGACTATCTTAGCTACATTAAGAGGATTTTTGCCTCCGGCTCGATCAATGACTATTCCTAACTGTGGAGTCCACAATAATAAGGATGAAACTGCAGTATTAGGATGCTATGATCACGCTGTAGGTGCATTTGCTTCAGTATATATAAGTTTTGTTCTGCTGGATATTTTGCACAGCAATTGTGCAATGAAACACCACCTTGTTCGAGTAGGTCTATCCCTAGTAAAAATGACCCATAGAGATCAATAAAAGAAATTGTATGGGGAAGTGGATTACGAATATCAATACTGTTAAATCAGTAGAGACCTATTGATATCAGTAAATATCAAAACAAGATCCATAGCATCTGTTAGTGATATCAATAGAACAAAACCGTAGGATCTGTGGATATCATTAGAGATCCATAGCATCTTGTCAACTGATATCAGTAGACATCTACTGATTTAGCTCTATTGATATCCGTTGGCCATTTCCCCGTACAATTTTTTTTTATTGATCTCTACGGGTCATTTTTAACCCCTGTGGTTAAGGGAAGCTCAGTCTCATTTTGGGGCCCTCCGCTTTTGTTGTAGGGAAAATTTCTAAAAATATTTGGCAAATTTAAAATCTAAATGATTTAGGAGTAAAAAAAGCTGTTAAAGTACAATATAGCACAGTTGGGACCAATTATATTGAACCAGCTCTCTTTAAAGCTAAATATAAAAGTCGAAACTTGAATTTTTTTTGTAGCTTTTCAGTCATTTTTGGGCCCCCTAAAAATTTGGAGGGGAAGCTCAAGCTTCCCGAGCCTTTTGGGCAATCAGGCCCTGTGTAGGTGCATTTGCTTCCGTATATATAAGTTTTGTTCTGCTGGATATTTTGCACAGCAATTGTGCAATGAAACACCACCTTGTTCGAGTAGGTCTATCCCTAGTAAAAATGACCCATAGAGATCGATAAAAAGAAATCGTATGGGGAAGTGGATTACGAATATCAATACTGTTAAATCAGTAGAGACCTATTGATATCAGTAAATATCAAAACAAGATCCATAGCATCTTTTAGTTATATCAATAGAACAAAACCGTAGGATCTGTGGATATCATTAGAGATCCATAGCATCTTGTTAACTGATATCAGTAGACATCTACTGATTTAGCTCTATTGATATCCGTTGGCCATTTCCCCGTACAATTTTTTTTTTATTGATCTCTACGGGTCATTTTTAACCCCTGTGGTTAAGGGAAGCTCAGTCTCATTTTGGGGCCCTCCGCTTTTGTTGTAGGGAAAATTTCTAAAAATATTTGGCAAATTTAAAATCTAAATGATTTAGGAGTAAAAAAAGCTGTTAAAGTACAATATAGCACAGTTGGGACAAATTATATTGAACCAGCTCTCTTTAAAGCTAAATATAAAAATCGAAACTTGAATTTTTTTTGTAGCTTTTCAGTCATTTTTGGGCCCCCTAAAAATTTGGAGGGGAAGCTCAAGCTTCCCGAGCCTTTTGGGCAATCAGGCCCTGTGTAGGTGCATTTGCTTCAGTATATATAAGTTTTGTTCTGCTGGATATTTTGCACAGCAATTGTGCAATGAAACACCACCTTGTTCGAGTAGGTCTATCCCTAGTAAAAATGACCCATAGAGATCGATAAAAAGAAATCGTATCGGGAAGTGGATTACGAATATCAATACTGTTAAATCAGGAGAGACCTATTGATATCAGTAAATATCAAAACAAGATCCATAGCATCTTTTAGTGATATCAATAGAACAAAACCGTAGGATCTGTGGATATCATTAGAGATCCATAGCATCTTGTCAACTGATATCAGTAGACATCTACTGATTTAGCTCTATTGATATCCGTTGGCCATTTCCCCGTACAATTTTTTTTATTGATCTCTACGGGTCATTTTTAACCCCTGTGGTTAAGGGAAGCTCAGTCTCATTTTGGGGCCCTCCGCTTTTGTTGTAGGGAAAATTTCTAAAAATATTTGGCAAATTTAAAATCTAAATGATTTAGGAGTAAAAAAAGCTGTTAAAGTACAATATAGCACAGTTGGGACAAATTATATTGAACCAGCTCTCTTTAAAGCTAAATATAAAAGTCGAAACTTGAATTTTTTTTGTAGCTTTTCAGTCATTTTTGGGCCCCCTAAAAATTTGGAGGGGAAGCTCAAGCTTCCCGAGCCTTTTGGGCAATCCGGCCCTGTGTAGGTGCATTTGCTTCAGTATATACAAGTTTTGTTCTGCTGGATATTTTGCACAGCAATTGTGCAATGAAACACCACCTTGTTCGAGTAGGTCTATCCCTAGTAAAAATGACCCATAGAGATCGATAAAAAGAAATCGTATGGGGAAGTGGATTACGAATATCAATACTGTTAAATCAGTAGAGACCTATTGATATCAGTAAATATCAAAACAAGATCCATAGCATCTTTTAGTGATATCAATAGAACAAAACCGTAGGATCTGTGGATATCATTAGAGATCCATAGCATCTTGTCAACTGATATCAGTAGACATCTACTGATTTAGCTCTATTGATATCCGTTGGCCATTTCCCCGTACAATTTTTTTTTATTGATCTCTACGGGTCATTTTTAACCCCTGTGGTTAAGGGAAGCTCAGTCTCATTTTGGGGCCCTCCGCTTTTTGTTGTGGGGAAAATTTCTAAAAATATTTGGCAAATTTAAAATCTAAATGATTTAAGAGTAAGAAAAGCTGTTAAAGTACAATATAGCACAGTTGGGACAAATTATATTGAACCAGCTCTCTTTAAAGCTAAATATAAAAGTCGAAACTTGAATTTTTTTGTAGCTTTTCAGTCATTTTTGGGCCCCCCAAAAATTTGGAGGGGAAGCTCAAGCTTCCCGAGCCTTTTGGGCAATCCGGCCCTGTGTAGGTGCATTTGCTTCAGTATATATAAGTTTTGTTCTGCTGGATATTTTGCACAGCAATTGTGCAATGAAACACCACCTTGTTCGAGTAGGTCTATCCCTAGTAAAAATGACCCATAGAGATCGATAAAAAGAAATTGTATGGGGAAGTGGATTACGAATATCAATACTGTTAAATCAGTAGAGACCTATTGATATCAGTAAATATCAAAACAAGATCCATAGCATCTTTTAGTGATATCAATAGAACAAAACCGTAGGATCTGTGGATATCATTAGAGATCCATAGCATCTTGTCAACTGATATCAGTAGACATCTACTGATTTAGCTCTATTGATATCCGTTGGCCATTTCCCCGTACAATTTTTTTTTATTGATCTCTACGGGTCATTTTTAACCCCTGTGGTTAAGGGAAGCTCAGTCTCATTTTGGGGCCCTCCGCTTTTGTTGTAGGGAAAATTTCTAAAAATATTTGGCAAATTTAAAATCTAAATGATTTAGGAGTAAAAAAAGCTGTTAAAGTACAATATAGCACAATTGGGACAAATTATATTGAACCAGCTCTCTTTAAAGCTAAATATAAAAGTCGAAACTTGAATTTTTTTTGTAGCTTTTCAGTCATTTTTGGGCCCCCTAAAAATTTGGAGGGGAAGCTCAAGCTTCCAGAGCCTTTTGGGCAATCAGGCCCTGTGTAGGTGCATTTGCTTCAGTATATATAAGTTTTGTTCTGCTGGATATTTTGCACAGCAATTGTGCAATGAAACACCACCTTGTTCGAGTAGGTCTATCCCTAGTAAAAATGACCCATAGAGATCGATAAAAAGAAATCGTATCGGGAAGTGGATTACGAATATCAATACTGTTAAATCAGGAGAGACCTATTGATATCAGTAAATATCAAAACAAGATCCATAGCATCTTTTAGTGATATCAATAGAACAAAACCGTAGGATCTGTGGATATCATTAGAGATCCATAGCATCTTGTCAACTGATATCAGTAGACATCTACTGATTTAGCTCTATTGATATCCGTTGGCCATTTCCCCGTACAATTTTTTTTTATTGATCTCTACGGGTCATTTTTAACCCCTGTGGTTAAGGGAAGCTCAGTCTCATTTTGCGGCCCTCCGCTTTTGTTGTAGGGAAAATTTCTAAAAATATTTGGCAAATTTAAAATCTAAATGATTTAGGAGTAAAAAAAGCTGTTAAAGTACAATATAGCACAGTTGGGACAAATTATATTGAACCAGCTCTCTTTAAAGCTAAATATAAAAGTCGAAACTTGAATTTTTTTTGTAGCTTTTCAGTCATTTTTGGGCCCCCTAAAAATTTGGAGGGGAAGCTCAAGCTTCCAGAGCCTTTTGGGCAATCAGGCCCTGTGTAGGTGCATTTGCTTCAGTATATATAAGTTTTGTTCTGCTGGATATTTTGCACAGCAATTGTGCAATGAAACACCACCTTGTTCGAGTAGGTCTATCCCTAGTAAAAATGACCCATAGAGATCGATAAAAAGAAATCGTATGGGGAAGTGGATTACGAATATCAATACTGTTAAATCAGTAGAGACCTATTGATATCAGTAAATATCAAAACAAGATCCATAGCATCTTTTAGTGATATCAATAGAACAAAACCGTAGGATCTGTGGATATCATTAGAGATCCATAGCATCTTGTCAACTGATATCAGTAGACATCTACTGATTTAGCTCTATTGATATCCGTTGGCCATTTCCCCGTACAATTTTTTTTTTATTGATCTCTACGGGTCATTTTTAACCCCTGTGGTTAAGGGAAGCTCAGTCTCATTTTGGGGCCCTCCGCTTTTGTTGTAGGGAAAATTTCTAAAAATATTTGGCAAATTTAAAATCTAAATGATTTAGGAGTAAAAAAAGCTGTTAAAGTACAATATAGCACAGTTGGGACAAATTATATTGAACCAGCTCTCTTTAAAGCTAAATATAAAAGTCGAAACTTGAATTTTTTTTATAGCTTTTCAGTCATTTTTGGGCCCCCCAAAAATTTGGAGGGGAAGCTCAAGCTTCCCGAGCCTTTTGGGCAATCCGGCCCTGTGTAGGTGCATTTGCTTCAGTATATATAAGTTTTGTTCTGCTGGATATTTTGCACAGCAATTGTGCAATGAAACACCACCTTGTTCGAGTAGGTCTATCCCTAGTAAAAATGACCCATAGAGATCGATAAAAAGAAATCGTATGGGGAAGTGGATTACGAATATCAATACTGTTAAATCAGTAGAGACCTATTGATATCAGTAAATATCAAAACAAGATCCATAGCATCTTTTAGTGATATCAATAGAACAAAACCGTAGGATCTGTGGATATCATTAGAGATCCATAGCATCTTGTCAACTGATATCAGTAGACCTCTACTGATTTAGCTCTATTGATATCCGTTGGCCATTTCCCCGTACAATTTTTTTTTATTGATCTCAACGGGTCATCTTTAGTAGGGAATTTCATAAAATTTCAATTTTATGGTCATCTAATCATAGGCGGCTAGTGTACCAAAAAAGCGGGGGGGTCAAAAGAAATATATTTGTGGGGGGGGGGGGGTTAGAAAGTAGCACCTCTGAAAGGGTTTTTTTTTGTAAAATTTGGCTATATTATTGTATTTTAACATCTGATTAAAGGACCTCTAATAAGTGCGGAATATGGTCAGAAAAATCAACCAGGCCATATATGGCAAACATAGACCTTCCCTCTTACAGTTAAAAATTCTATTGTTATGAAATAACATGAAAAAAATTTGAATTTTCGTCTTATTTTTGGATTTTTCAGCTTTTATTTTGGTGAAATAAATCAATGCACTTCGTAAAAAATCGTTTTTCAGTCGATCCTTACTTTTTAACTCCGAAAAGTGAAGGGGCAAGGGCCTTTTCCTTTTGGATGTGAGGGGCAGTCGCCCCCTTGCCCCCTTGTACGAGCCGCCTATGCATCCATTAAGCCCTGTAGGTCTCTTTAGCCTATCAGTTCAAATGGCGGGCATTCAAATTTTCAATACAAATTACATGAAAGCAATAAAATAAAATACATACAACTCATTCACACGCACTTCTAAAAACAGGCATTTTACTTTAAAAAGGGTACTTGAGCTACAAGAGGAGCTACAAGAAGAAAGTTATTGGAACTAGTCTCTTTCTTCAGATACTACCGAAGGCAGAGCCCAATCATTCTGACATTGGACATGGGGCACATTTCTATTTTAGGCCCCCTCCCCTCCGCCCCCTTCTCATATCAGTTATGTGTTACGAGTAAAAAAATTCTTACAATATCAGAATGAAATAAAAGTTTTGTGCAAAGATCGAACTTTTAAAAAAAATCATGCTATCAAATTACACTGTGCGGCAAAAAAAAAACCTTGAAAATACTTCTGGCATTTTGAAGGCTGATTCTTATGTAAAATGACCCCCTGAATCCGAATATGACCCCGTTTTCCCCCATCATTTGAGGTCATACTTGGAAATAGGGGGTCATTTGACATAAGAATCAGCCACAATTTTGTTTTTTTGGCTGAAGACCTGCTTTAAAATTTGAGTACAAAGTGCGATTTTTAGAGCATTATTTTATTTATTTATTAATTTTACAGCGTGAAATTTTTTTTTGACCCAGGAGCCATAGGAGCGGATCCTATACTCTAGTTCTTCACCGAAAAAAAGTTTTAAAGGTCTTTTTAAAGAAACTAGAATAAAAAGATCGTTTTTGGTGATTTTTCAAATATTTTGGGGGGCTACGCCCCCTCCAAGTTCCCCGATTTTTTCTCGGTGCTCATGATTTTAAACTTTGAGTCTCTCTTGACCTTCAAAAAAAATTAGGGGTGAATATAAGGCTCCTTTCCCCTCCAAAAAAATATAATAGCTCTGAAACTAAGGGAAAATGAAAAAAAAAGGGGGGGGGGGCGTTTAAAAAAAAAATTGGTACGTGATGGGGGAAAACGGGGGTCATATTCGGATTTAGGGGGTCATTTTACATAAGAATCAGTCTTCAAAATGCCAGAAGCATTTTCAAGGGTTTTTTTTTTTTTTTTTTTGGCCGCACAGTGTTATTAAGAAAAAAATATACTCCGACATACACAGTAGGCTTTTAGTATAATAGTAAAACATACAGTAGGCATTTAGTATTTAAGAGGCATTGGATAAAGTAAGAGGATTTTGGACCCTCCTAAAATCTAAGAGGAGGGGCCTGTGCCCCTGCGGTAATCAGGCTCTGCTCAAGGGCAGATATAGTTTCTAGTTTCGGAAGGGGTCAAAGTGTAATATGTGAGGGCACAAACAGGGAATCTGTGCGAATTTTTGGAAATGTAAGTTTCCAAAATACAATTTAAGGTTATACTCGGTCGCAGGGCCGTATTTAAGGGGTGGGTTTTTAGGGTTCAAACCCCTCCGAAATTTTTCAAAACTGTTAAAAACATGCTTTTTAAAGTTTCTCACTAAAAAGATTATTATTGGTATTTTTAATTTTCTTATTCTGCATTTGAAAAATAAAATTATCATTTTTGAATAATTGTACAAATTAAATGCTTTTTTCTTTAGTATTTATTTTTATTGAAGCTATTGCAAACATTTCTTAACAATCCTCCTTTCCCTTCGAATTTTTAATACCACTATTTCAAAAAAACACCAAAATTCTTCAAATTTGTAAATACCAAACTCTATATCACATCCTATAAGTGTTCATAAGATAAAAATTTTAAAAGTATTCCTTAAAATGCGCATATATATGAGTAAACTCATCAATCCAGCTTTTTTTCTTCACTGAAAAAAATGTCTTTTTTTTATGCGTATATATGAGCAAACGCATCTATCCTTTTGAGGGATTAAAAGACATGAAATGTTTTACCGGAAAGAAGTCATGTTGTGTACGCATCAGATATGTTTCCTTCATTGAAAAGATAGTCTTTTTTTTATTTTTTTTATTTTTCATGTTTATTCCTTTTTAACATGTATTGTAACAAAAATCAACAGAACATAAAAAGTGAAATCAAACATTATTAACTTTATAGATTTCAAGAGAAATAGGTTTGATAAAACCCTCCCCGAAACTAAGATCTGGTTACGGGTATGCTCGGTCGCTTAGGCCGCTCCTCTATGGATCCACGCTTGATATTATCTCCCTTCACCTCTTCCCTCTTCATCCTCCGTGTATACTACTCTACACATACGTGAACACGCCTTTTTTTCTACTGGTTATAATCGGTAAGTACAAGATAAAAAATTAAACTGCGGGATAACAAAGACTTATGAATCATAACTTTATTCAGAAACTCATCTATTACCTTTTGTGCCCTATCTCATATCAGATAAAAATTTTAATTTGCTATCCAGTCTTATTAGAGCGCCATCACGTACACTTAACTCCCCCTTCGACTTTAACATTCAAATCACAAGTCTATTATCTTAGAAGAACTTACAAAATAAATTTAATACACATGATTAAAACACCTAAAATACTTAAGAAAAAGTAAATATCATAGTCCCATCAATAAAGCCAGATATGCCTTCAATTCTAATTTCCATTTGTGCATATCAGAAGTTTCAAATGTGCTTAATCATTTTTAAAACCGGAATACACTTGTATGGACAACATTCTTATCTTGTCCTTTCAAGTTGATACTGATAATATTGCAACTGTTATAGATATTTCCTGATAAATCCTGTTTTCAGCCATCAACTGATGTACAAAAATAACACATAGTAAATTGAGATATCTTCAGATCTGATCTGATAACTCGCAAAAGAGTTTGAGCCTGAGAATTTTTCCGAAACGAGTATGATATAAATTGAGGGCACTATGGTTTTGAAATTTCATTCATCTCTGTAAAAACCTTTTTTACCTTTGCAAACTTTTATGAGCTTTTCCTTTTTTATCTATATTTTTCGAAAAGTATTAGTATTAAAGAATAAAACAATGGATTTCATTCCTTGTGACGCTACAAATGATTTATATGGAGTTCATCGTACAATGTATTGAATGAAAATTATATTTTGAATCTCAGGTGAGCTGCTTTTATGTTATTCCATAATTTATTTATTTATTACTTTATCTTAATTTGGTTCGTGCAGTGAACAAATGATTATTTTTTATTTTCAAAATTATATGTAAAAAGGTTATTCTTTAAAAAATTAAGATTATTCTTAAATTCTAAAAAATATTCTTATAATTCATTGTTTCGGTAAAGAAATAAATGATCAAATTGATTTTTCTGCTTTTAAATGACACTTTTTTTTCCCCAAAAAGTAAAACACAATCTAAGCAATCCTTTTATTTATTTCTTCCTTTTTTTCTTTTTCTTTTTTTTTTTGTTTAAGCTGCAATCTTTCTTTTTCAAAGAAGTTTTATTATAAAATTAGCTGATGACTATTTTTAAAATATTCAATAATTTGAGCATTTTTAGTTTATTTATTTTGATTTCCGATGACAAATTTAATGAAGTATCAATTAATCAATTGATGTGTGCATAAAAATTCAAGAAAACTACAAAGAAAAATATACAAAATGACAAGTTTTATCAAATTTACTAATTCAATTATTAATATGTCCAAAATAAAAAATAAAAAAGATTTTTGTGAACTTTTTACTTCAACAAAAATACATACATTGTCTTCCTAAAAAATGGCTAACTGCCACTCTGGTGAAATGTATGCTCATATACTCTCTTCCAAAAACTAAGCACGAATCGGTAAATAGATAACTCACTCTACTTCCACACAGCGTCAATTTGACAATTTGGAATCCTCTTTGTCTAACGTAGACATTTTCCGTGTGCAGTTTTGGATTCCTTTTGGAGTCCTTATGTCATGAGTCCCTTCGTAATTGTAACATGGAAAATCTGTACAACTTCTGCATTTAATTTCAGCTTTTGCAAATCTACAATTCAGATCCGGCTTCGAAAATCCCTGCTTTTCGTGCATAGCTTTTGGTAGCTAGCATACTTTTAACTCTGTTTAAAAATTTGGTAATCAAGATATAGTTAACAGTTATGCCTAATAAGTTATTATATGGAACTTACATATAGTCATTATAAATTATAAATGAAAAGTTAAATAATTGATTCAGGTTACAATTTCACTAGTTAGGATACATGTTGCAATTCAAAAGAAGAAAAGAAAATATGTACAATACTTTAAAATCTTGATTTAAATTCTTTAAGTTTACTTTTACAATTCAAAATTAATTGGAAATTGGGTGTTACACAGGTCAAGAAAAAAATCGATATGCAGCTTTGGTTCTCAGAAACATTTCTGCTATCGTCGAGGGAAATATCACTGCAGCCCAAATGTCCAACGATTTCGGATACACCACAGTCATGACGATGACCCCCATTTCGTTGGCCATTGGACCTCCCAGCTTGATTTTTCTCATGAACGCAAAGAACGAAGCACTTCCTGGTGATGCTTGGAAGCAGATGTTGAATACACAAAGCCTAGACAACCTCTGGGAGAGTTTGAAAACATGCACAAGAAAGAGACCAAGAAACATCAGTTTACAACTTTTGCTTCTGTGGTTCATCGGCTGTTACCAGAAGTTAGTGAGAATGGGTAAATATCTCTTTTACACTTTTTTTTGTTTTGTATACATTTTGAATTTCAGCCCTTTGTTTACCGATTTTTCATCACTCTTTCTCCATTCTGAACCTTTGATTTTACAGAGATAATGAAAAGTTGTTTTTACTGTCAAAATGGGGATTTTAGACCTTTAAATTTTAGCTCAAATCTATATGAATTACATTTTGGCAACTTATTTTACATTTTTGTATTAAATTATACAAGACACAGATTTCACCATGCTATGTCATGTAACAATAGCTTTGTAATTAAAATAACTAACAGAATTTCAAGGTCAAATGTGAAAGTGCTACATTTAGTGAAAATAATTTTCGTTAAATGAAATTGAATATTTCTTACCCTCTTTAGTACAACATTATTATGAAACGATGCTATCATAATGGGAATTTAACTTCTGGAGATGGAAAAGAGGGGAGGCGGTGTCAAAGAAGCCTTAAATGTATTTTAATTAGAATATTAAGATTAGAACTTTTTTTTAAACCAAGAGTTATGGGGTTATTAACCTTCACTCCTTCCGCTTTATTGCACGACTGTGAATCAATATTCATGCCATTTTCATGCTTTAACTTGTATACAAATACAAACATTTAACAATATTTTAGTGACCATTTTATATTCAGATTTGTTACGCAATAATGATTTTGTAGCATTTTCTGCATTGCAAACTAATGTGCCACTGCTTTAAAAATGATGTTAATATGAACCCTGGATTTGCTAGTATTTTTTAGCACCGTCAAACTTTGCTTATGATTTTTTTTAAATAAAATCATGCCCTGGTCATGGCCATTTTTTAACAAGATGATTCTTTTCTAAACTTCTTTGTTCAATTTCAAACTGAGCATCCTCTTTTTCAATTTTTTAAAATGAAAAACTGTTTTTCTAACTGTATAGTTTTTTGCCTGTATCTTCTTCAAAGCTACAGTTACTTAGAAGTTTTCTGCTTCAAAAGTTCACTTCAATTTCCAAGAAAAATTAAAGTACTGTCGGCCCTGCTTTAACCAATACTGTTGGTTCAAAGAAGTATTACATATATTTACCAGAAAATATTATTCGATTAAGCGGGGTATTCGTTTAAGCGGGGATCTTTAACATTGTGTCTATGGCATGGGAACTATTCGGTTCTGGGATATTTTATTCGTATAAGCGGGGTATTTGTTTATCCGTTACACGATTAAGCAGGGACGACAGTATTCATTTTGCTTCACAATTGTAAAACACAAAAAAGATTTTTTTACATACAAGTCTATTGGCTAACCATGTTCAACAAAAAATTTAATTCAAAGTAAACATAAATATCTAAAAATTAATAATAATATAATATAATAAAAAGAAGCAACAAAATAAATCCAATTAACTGAGCACTTGCATGAGCATTGAAAATAGCAATTTGATGCAAAATTAAGTTTTCAATAATCATGCAACTACTAAAATTATAAAGTTGTGAATTTAAAAGCCATGATTTTAGCCTCTACCATAAATTCACATCCCCAAAATAAAAGTTGAAATTTTTTTCCTTTGATTGCTAAATCCTTAAAGCTTGTTATACTCTTTCTATAGGCAGGCTCTTTTCTCTTATGAAAACCTATGATGCAGTGACACCATACATGGAGACAGTTGGCCTTTATTCAATTTTACAACTCGTCACTTCTTGTACTGCCTGGATCACTAATCTTGCAGTATCTGGTGTTCTGTTGATTCCATTATTGCATTTACGTAAGTAAAAATTTTTCAATGCGTATTAATGAGTTATTCTAAAACTATTTGATTCACTTTTTTTAATGCATGGATTTTAAGTGTTACGTTTTTTTTCTTTTATGCTATATTATATGTAATTTTAAGTGTTATATTTGTCCGTGTCAAAGAGAAAGAACATTTTGAGATTATTCACCTATGTCTATTGGATATAACAGACTTGTGGCAAGGCCTGGAAAATGATGAAAAAAAAGGTGGTCGGTGTTAAGCTTCATGAAATGAAATGTGGGAAAACTTACTTAAGGTAGGATTTGTTCATGAAGGACCCAGTACAGCAGCATTCAGTTTACTGCACTAAAGTTCAAACAACAGAACTGGTGAGAGGCCATGTCGGCCTAGCTGGAAAATTGACAATTGGCCTTATTCTCCAAATCGGAGTAGTATAAGAGGAGGGGGCCTGACTTGATGATCAAACTGACAAAAGGTCACTTTGGCTCTAAGCGGCCCCAGAAGTACCCCGATGGGAGGTCATTGTGATGTCCAAATAATTTCTGCATTCAACACATTTTGCAGACGATTCAGCTATTTGAAGCCAATATTGCAACATTGAGATTGTTTGTTCATTTTAGTTTTTAGAATTATTTTTTAAAAGATGCCTAATATTTTTTCTCACTAAATGTTATGCATCTACAACATGTGTGCATGATTGTATTTTATCGTTCGGTAAAACTGGAACTCAGCAAATTGATAATCTTCCCCCTAACAAAAAATTTAGTTCAGGGCGCCCCTGAGCGGCCTGCTAAGCAAATATCTCTAAGAATAGATGTAAAGCAAAGTTCAGCAAGTTTAGTTTGCAGCTCCTACGTCTCAAACAAATGATGCCCAAAGCGTTTAACTTAGACAGCAACAGTTTTATAATTACTACGCGCAGCATGCCATACACTGCTAGCTCAGTTATATTCCATCCAGAGACTGCAGTTTTGTACTTATTAAGGACTCGTCAGTCTGGAATAGGAAGTAGCTGAACTGGAGGCAGATAACATTTTATAAAAGCTAAGAGTGCCAAAAAAACAGGTGAGCTAATCGAACACCAGCTTTCAATTTTTAGGGCCTCTCAGCTTCTATAAGATATCTGGCTCTTCCTATTCCTGACTGATGAGACAGTAAGGATGAAACTGCAGTCTCTGTATTGAATAACCAAGCTGGCGATGTATTGCATGTATTTCTGCCTTAGCTCTGGCAGTAACTTACTGCTTAATACAAATAGGAGTTTCTCCACTAAGAGACTAGGATCATTAATAAGCCACTTACACAGCTTGGGGTACAGAGTCTCATAAGAAATCGAAGTTAAGATTGAGCTCCCTTCCAGTTATTACAATCCAATTACATATACAAATACATAAGTGAACAAAGTGCAAACGAAGCTTACAGAAATAGTCTTTCGAATCAAAAAACATTTTTTTTTTTAATTTTATAATTTGCTACTAAATGTACTATCATTTTATTAGTGGTTAGGTATGAGACCCCATCATGCTAAATCGAGCGAGCTATCGTTTTCTATAGATTTTCATTGAGGCTAAATTCAGGATAATAAACCTGCCATTACCTAACTTTGACATGTCATACCTCAAATCATTACTTCTTTTAGTTTCCTGAGTGTATTTTTAAGTTTTGTTGAAATATAAAATTTATTCACCAAATCACACATGCATAAGGTCAAAGATGATCTCCCAGCATTAATTCATAGTCTTATGCTGTCTATCTTTCATTAAGAAAGTCAAGCCCTCTTAATATAGAATGGAAAAAAGCCTTCACCAAAGTTTAGAGGTTAAAAATTTTTAGTTCTTTTTAATGTCTGCCAATGGTGTGTTAAGCCATTTTAACAATCTCCATCATTTTCTTTTCATCAAACCACACAGCCAAACTTCATATTGTAATCTATGACATATGTTGCTGAACAAATTGAAGTTCCGCTAAAATTGATGACAAACAAATTGAAGGCGGCTAGTTGATGACTAAAAAATTTCGAATGAAAATATTTTGTACTTTGTTTGACGTAAAAATGCTATTGCAATTCCAAATACATCATTTATGGAAGACAAAAGTACTTTTAAAGTAAATTCATTTCATACTGTAGTCTCAAAAATTAATCAAATGAAGCCAAATTGTGAATAAAGCACTATCTTATCTCCTCTAAATTACCAAATGGTTTTCTCCATTTAACAACACATGTAAATCCTATTAAGCTAATGGCCCTTTTCAAAGATATCCCTTTAATTTGTTTCATATAATTCATAAACGTTGCATTGATTTAAATTCAATTAAAACTGTTACTTATGATGATTTTTTTTCCATTAACAGTTGGATAACAAGATAACCTACCAAAATATAATGGAACACAAAGTGAGAAATGGAAAGAAAGAAAAGCAAAATCTTAACAGTTTCTTCAAACTATATAGCTTTTATAGAAAAGAAAATGAATAATGATGTTTGACTGTGAATAAAATTTTATCATTTATTTGTAATATAAATAAAATAAAAACATATTTATATGCTAACATTTATGCTAATGTCATGTTTAAACTGAAAACATGTTATAATCTATGTTGTAAAAACGAAGAGGTAAAAGTGATTCATTAAAAAAGAAAATAACACAGAAATCCCATTATAACGATTACCAATAAATTGAAATATCCGTTTCAGCGGTATAAATTTTTAGTTTCAATATACTTATATACCATAATATACTTTAATATACAATTATACCATTATATTTGAATTTCATTAAAACACATAAAATTTGCAGTTCCTTGAAGTTTGTTGTAATGGGTAATTTCAGTTAAAATATGTCTGTAAACATGTGCATCAAAATATTTATTTTTTCTTTTATATATGAAAAATACAAATGACTAATATAAAGACAAAAAATCAGTGTTCATTGACAACATAATAAAAAATCTTAAAACATCTAAATTCTGTGACTAGAATGAAACAAGTGATATTAGATAAAGAAAAGCTCTGAAGTTTTTAATCAAAGGCCCCTTTTTTAAAACTTTTCAAAACTTGCAGGCCAATTCACACACATAAAATTCACACACATCATACAAAATGCAGTTCAGAATCGGAAGATTTTTGTTTTACATCTAAATGATACTAGTAAGAATATTTTTAATTAAGCATTGTTATAGAATTCCAATAATATAAAGACGTTTCAAATTTTACATTAATCCTTTAGTTCTTAATGGCCAGATGTCAGATTAATTAAGGAAGTAAAACAATTTCCTTCCTTAGCATCAGAACTTAAATTCGAAGGTAACCAAGTTAAACACATTTAATAAAGTCAGTTGACATTAATTTAAAGTTTGAAATATTAACTAGTATCCATAACTATCCATCAGTTGTACCCAGAACAAAAATACTAGATATTTGAATATGCTCCCAACAAATTTACAAATCTACCTGTGTAAGCAATTCTTGTCCCGATTATAAGAGCAATTAGAGTAAACAATTGCACTCACAATCATGCCTCCAGCAATTATTACCGATTCCCCTTGATCTGCACTCCATGTTGCATTTCGGCTGTAACATGCTTTGAATTTGAATTATACACCCAAAAATAAGTTTCAATCTCACTTATTTTCTCCCAAGCCACCAAGCTTCTTCTGTGTCTAGACATGGCCCATAATTATTCCTAAAACTATCTACGGCTAATGTAACACAGATTAAACGTCTTTGCGTTAGACAAAATTGCAAACAATATTTGCCTAATACAAGTTAGGTCCATTGGAAAGAGTGGAAAATTACACAACAAAATAATATGTAACTTGACTGAAAAACTAAAAATATTGATGAATTTCAGAAGGTAATGACAAAAATGAAATAGATAAATGCAACATGTTTGATTGATTAACAAACACAGCATAACTTATACAAAATAACAATTTATTATAAAATTAAGAAAATTGAAACAAAACAGATGTTGAAAATGAAATAAAGTTTGGAATGATACATTTACTGAATAGTTAATATCTGATGTGCAGAATAAGATTTCTTTGGTTCCAACACAACTGGAGAACTGACAGCTCCAGCTTCAACACAAACCATTTTCTGCCATTCTTCATCACCAAAATCTGACATTGTTTTAGCATTCTCTGCATATGGATTCCACACAACTAAAATACAATAATAAAATAAAATAAAACAATAAGATAAATATTTAAATCCTTGATAAGGAAAAAAAAAAACACTATGCTTCTGTATTTAGAATTTGTAAATGTTATGAGCTAGTTTAAAAAATAAGCATTTTATACAAAAACAAAATTAATGCAAATAAGTAGTTATGGAATCATTTTTGACTTCATCATTTCATAATTTTTTATACACACATGGCTTTATATTAAGAATAAAAATAGTTTAGTTGTTAGAAACCAGTGCAGTACATATTATTTATGACGGTTCTTTAATATCCCCTAGCCAATATTATTTATTCACTATTTTCTTAAGTTCTCACATTTTTTACAAGTTGAATTTAATAGAATTAAATTTAGCATTTCAATTACCTCCCTTATTTGGGGGGGGGGGGTTATAAGGAGGAAGACAAACTCCTGACAATATATATGTTATTGCTGTTAAAAAAAAATAAGCAGCTAAAACATTCAGCACAGGAACCCGCAAAATTACTTTGCTGTCATTAAATTATATATTTTTTAAACATGTTTTTATTAATTTTTAAATTCAAATAAGAGTGAAATTTTAATGTGAAAAATAAATATGTTACCTATGGCACCATAAAAATAGTTTTTAAGCAGATTAAAACTCATGCATTATACATACTTCTTTAAAACAATTATTTATGATTCAAATTTTTAAAATGAATAAAACAAGTAGCAAAACATTTACCTGTGTCGGGAAGATTAAATTTTTCAATTTTGCAGGTACGATTTCCAGCAATGTTTTCAACTTCTTGTATAATTGGTGTATTTTTATAGATTCTAAGGAAAGAAAGTGTTCATTTTCATCCAAGTTAACATACAAAAAACTCTTTTTTCTTTTAATTTTAAAAGTATACCTACCTACCTATCAGTAAATTCTGAAATTTCTATTTTCTCTCTCTGCTCCAGAAATTGTTCCTCACCTCTAGTCTGAAAGTATTCGTAAAATTATAGCATTTCAGTATTACATTTTAATTTTTGTTTTCCTTCAATAAAATCACAAAAATGAGATATCAAGTTTACATGCTTTAAAATTTCAGTCAATAATCAAAAACTAAAGGGAAATGCAATACAGTAGAACACCCTTATAACACACAGCTGTATACATACATATTCGTTGAAACAAAAAAAAAGCCTGATTTATTATTGTCAATCCAATTACTTACCAATAGAAACTAGACATATTTATTTTTAATTCTATTATATTCTAAATTTTGAAAATGTGGTACTTTGGTCGCTTGCTATATCACTTAATAGCATGGAAGGGCTTATTTGTCAAAAGGCTAATGCAAATCAGTTGAAAAACATAGCTATCTTCAGCTAACTTTTCATAAAAGGAAAAAAGTATTTGTTAAAGACAAATAAAATTAAAAATCAAAAATTTGCTGAGAATTGTGTAAAACTACATGGCTTTCGGTTTAAAGAGTTAAATATTGGTAGAATTTGAAGAGAATAATACATGAGCTAGAATGTTACAACATAGTCTGTTAAGCTTATCAATAAAAAACCACTAAACAGAATAATAATACTTGCAATTATCAACCATCACGTTTATTTTTTTAGTTTCACCGTATTAAACACACTCGTACTTTGTAGGAAGTAATACTCTTGTAACCTGTAACAGACTGTAACATGACATACCTCTCATAAAAAATGCACTAGACCAGATATCTTTCCTTATTGAATTGTTTCACGAAGTTAGTTGGAATATGGAAAAACTGTTTACTTAATCTCAGCAGCTACAAAAATAGTTTATAAGGCTGGATGAAAACAGATGCTTCTAGATGCTGAAATTCCAACAAATTAGGACCATATTAAACTAGTTACAACTGTCCAATTATTCAAATTCCTACAATTCGTTTTGTGTATATTTACATCATGGTTTAAATACTGCTCAAAAGGGGGAGGGGGTATATATGACTCACACTAGGGGAAAAACAAAATTATTAGAATAGTAACATTGACCTGGCCTACAAGTCAATAAAGATATCAAAAAGCAACAAATACAAGTCAAATTGCTAACACAATGCTCTGGAAACAAATGTAAGTACTTTTGAAAAAAAAATAAGAAAAAGAAGTTGAACAGTATACAGTGAATCTGGATTTTTCTCATCACCAGGATTTACTTCTAAGTGTTTCTCATTTTTTGCTGGACGGTTCACAAAACAAACATTTTCTAAAAAAAACAATTATTTTTTTTAGAAATTGAAAAATTTATAAATGAAAATTACCTTGTCAATATAAGTGCAATCTTTTAAACCAGTGATTCTACAGTCCGAGATGTATGTCACAGAGAAGTAAGTATGGAACAAAAATGTAAATGGAAATTCTTCATCACCTAAAAGATGAGAAACATTTATAAACAACAAAATGGAAAAACAATTCAAAAAGTTAGCAACTCAAAGTCACAAAAAAATGGGTACATGTACCATACCTGGTGAATAGAAAACTTTTAATTACAAATGACCTACGCTTTAATCAATAATAACCAAATGCTCAAGGTTAAATCTAAAAGAAATCTCACAAAATTCACAATTATATTGGGTAAATTATTAAAATATTGATCTTAATTAAGAAGAAACTAAATTCTAGTCTACAAATTGATTGCTTTTAACTACCATAAGAGTGCAATACATGTTAACATTTTTTTAATTATTCAAAAGAACCATTTTCAAAATTAATCAAGCTCATATGATTATCATCAATGTTATTTAAAGTTAATTCACCAAAATGTTTAAAGAACGTGAAAACAATATCAAAATTGAAATAATTCACCTGTATTTGTTACGACAACATCAAGTTTGAGTTGAGTATCATTTACTAATTTAATAGTATATTCAATCCTGAATCTAAAAAAGAAAAGAAAAATTCCATAAAAACCTGATGAAGTAAAACCAAGAAACTTACCCTTGCAAAAAAAAAAAAATCTGGTATGGACCCCACACTACTTCTTTTTACGTGTAAATTTCTTAGTAGATGCCTTAAGTGTTAAAATAGTGCTTGGAGTGAGCAAGATAACAATTCAAACATTTACACCCCTAGTTTGCCACGAAACAATGCAAAAAATGTTTTACAATGATTAATTTTCTAAATATAGCAGATTTTAACATTATTCAGTGGATTTTTCGCAAAATATCGCAATAGCGCCAAATTGAATCCAAATTCAAAAAGATTTTTTCGCCAAATTTGTCGCCAACTAGGCGATATGTCGCAAAGTTGGCGTCAGACACTTGGATGCCAAAAGCTTGGCGACATATCGCCAAGTGGTTGTGCCAATTCATATCACTTAAGTCTGCATTGAAATTAACATTGATTTACCCCAAGAAAGGGGTAAAACGAGGGGAACCCTTGGAGACATTCGAATGCAACCGACAAGAGGAAGTGCACAACTAGCCCCCCTCAGAGCCTACATACCAAACCAGAAGCTTCTAGGGCATCTAGCTTTTGAGTTATGCGACATACATACGCACATACATACATACAGACGTCACGAGAAAACTCATCATAATTAACTCGGGGGTGGTTGAAAAGGATTTTTCGGCTGGTCATATGTTGGTAGGTACATATGCACGTGCTGACAGGTCAAACAAATGACTCAACATTCATTCGGGGGTGAGCACAATCAAAATTTAGACACGATTTTGAGTGAAATTTTTTTTGCGATCACAATACTTCCTTTACTACGTAAAAGGAAGTAACAAGAAAAACAATACAGTGGAATATTATCTGTTAGTGTTGGACAAGTGAACCATTCTTCATTTTTATGCACTGATGAAGAGGCTTGTATTTTATAACCGTGAAATAGTTGTTGAGTTTTTAACTCATTTTCAATGCATGTTTATTTATGCTTTTTAACATGTCCCATTTTACTAACTTCACAGTACAAAGTTTTCAATTGCTTTTTACACTTGTCTTGAGCTGTTTTTAAAAGAAGCTTTTATACTAATGGCTAACATTCATTTCACAATTCTTGCAGACATACATCTATCTATCTACCAAACATAATACTTTTTTTTTTTACAATTTTCAACAAAAAACTGCTCTGATAAGTTTCTATTAATTCTCACAATTTCATAAAGTAAAGCTTGATTAGACTCTTGAATAATTGATTAATAATTCCTTTACCAGATAAATTATGTAAGCATGTAAAAAGGAGACAAATTAAATAAATAAAATCATTTAAATCACTATTCATTGTATAATTATTGGTTCACTTGTAATTAACTCTTATAAAATGGATTTATCAAAGTCAAACTATTTTCTAAAGCTAAAGATATACAATAAACAAATCTTGCATATGGGTCATTCCAGAGAAAATGGTGCAGATCAGTCCCGAGACTTTGGCATTTTTTAAAATCAATTTTAATACTGTTGCATAAAGTGATTAAAATATTTAAAACCCTTTCAAAAATGAGTCATGTACTAGCCATTTACACTTCATTAAACCCAAATAAATGGAGACTCAATAAAAAAAATGTAATTAGTTGACGGAAATTATTTAAATTGATCAACTCAACTAAACAGTTTCAGACATGATTTGTATCATTTTCGCTGGAATGATCCATTTTTGACATCACAGTAAAATTCCCCCCCCCCCCCCCATTAAAAATCAATATTTTTACTCTTTTATGTCATATGCTCAATAACATAGACAATAAGACAAGTATGATACACTTAATTTTAAAAATAAAGAATAAGAAAACATACAACATTTACAATCAACATCTGCTTGCCATAATGAACACAAAAACAAACTTACTTATAATTCCATGTCTTGCGCATTTCATCATTATCCTGTAGAATAAGGGTGATTGAATCTGCATTCTAGAAGAGAAAATGTTATTAATAAAATTCCATAATTTTAACATAATTTTCAGTATTCTTAGAAATATTTCAAGAAATTCTAATGCTGTCTAATATTTTTATGACACACTTAAAAGAATATCAAATCATATGCCATAGCATGAAATTTTATTTTTATCACCACCCGGCAAAATAAAATTTAGCTTACTAAAAAATGAGTAAATTAAAGAAGAAAAAATCCTTATCACAAAATTAAAATTGTTTTTACAAAATTTACAATTCAAACTTAGAAATAATATAAAAACATTAACACACTTAAGAAAACCAAATTTACTTTCAGATGAAGCCACATTAAACCAGGTGTTATTATTCCTACACCACAATAAAAGGGCAGTAATCATTCAACTGAAATAAGGCAGTTCTTGAAGAAGCATTAACATACCCGAAATACGTGATCATGAAACTTTACACTTAACAAAACTTACTTTATCAAAACCTTCTTTTACTAGCCATGGAGTTATTCTTGCAAATCCATGCTGAGGACCATAGGTCCAGGGCCCAAAGTTAGCTAAAAAAAACAATTAAAAGAAGAAACTTATTTTCAAAAACAAATCAATATAAACCAGAAATCTAATTAAAAAAAATAGATAACACAACTCAACATTTTTGAAAATTAAGTTTTATTACTAGCCCAATCATTTTATGGTGTATCAGGGAGCTCTCTACAAATGGAATGGATAGGACATTTGAACAATGCTATATGTTACAGGGTATACAGCAGTATACAGTATCTCCTTTTTCACAGTATTTTCAAATTTGTATATTTTCTAAAAATCTCTTCTTTTCTAATTTTATATTTTCTATAACTCCATTACGGCTAGCAAAAAATGCTTTTTTACACTGGAAGTTTTAAGCACTTTTACTTGAGTCACTGCTTTACTTTCAGCATCACTGGTTATCATCACGTTATACTGAATAAAGAAATTCTCTGATAAAGGGTTTTAAAAAAATCTCTCCCCTACATTAGGATAAGTGATTTTTTGCCAGAAAAGACTACATACCACACAACATTCTAATTCTTGAAATTCAATAAGAGATACATAGAAATTACCCACAGAATATCAGACAAAAGACACCACAGGGACTATAGAACAGTGACTTTATACGTGGGATCAGGGATGACTTATAACCTGGCAGCATAAAAGCAAAAATTGATAAATTTTACTACTTAAATGCAAGTTTACAACACTCCTAATTTCTATAATCATAGAGTAAAAATTTTATTTTTAAAATACAATTAAATTTCTTACGAAATACTATTGGAACTCCTCCTCTTATGGCTTTCTTTCCATCAAAAACTGATTTCTGGCTAAATAGGAGAAAATAAAGGATCAAGTAAATTGTGAAAAAAAAAAAGAGAAGAAAAACACTGATAATAAAGCATAGGAAACAAAATAAAAAAATGAGAAAAACAGATTGCCTAAAAAATACAAATTGCAACATTTTATAATAAAAGACTGAATTACAAACCTGACAAAAAGTGCTTCTTTGCCTTGTGGCGTCCAAGATAATATTGTTCCACCTGAAAAACGATGGTCATATAAGATCACGTGAATCAAAATATCCTAAAACTTTTGCTCTTCAAAACTTAAACAAGCCTACATTACAGACATAAAATTATTTCAGAGCAGGATTTCTGATATATAGAGTGAAAACCGTAAGAATCGTGCACTTTTACAGGGGGGGGGGGGGAGCAAGCAGGATTTTTTTCTCCATTTTGTTATGTCTCTTAAGCTGAATCTTTTAA
>JAXGGA010005168.1:0-80638 GCA_038373865.1 Uloborus plumipes
ATGGCAGAAGTCAAACATATCTGCATGCTTTATCTTGAAAATACCAATAGCCATTTAGAATTAATGTAACTTACTTACATCTGATCTAATTTTATTTTCAATATTCTGGTAATTTTCTGAAGCTAGATCTAAACCAACGGCTGATGTAAAATTTTCAGTGGTAGAAATATGTCTGAAAAAACAAAATTAGTTTGATTAAACAACTATATTAATAAAATATATAATATAAAACAAATAGTAAATTTCATACTCTATTTATTCAAGATTTTATGAAATTAAAAGATAACAATTGCTATTACACATGTAATAAATATCTGAACAGGTTGTGTCCAGTTACAGCAACAACAAAAACAACATACCTAAAATATTTACATATAAAGCATATATCATATTAAGTATACTCACTTCTGTATATTATCCGATAGCCAAAGAGATATAACTGGAGAGAGCAATGTTTGTAAAAAATTTCTTTGCTTTTCATAATCACATATTTCATTGCTATAAAAAAGAAACATCATATGCTAAATACGTTGATTCTTTAGTTACGTATCAGCAAAAACACACACAAAGAATTTAACACATCAAACGAATACCTGAGAATCATCAGTCCCTCAAAAAGAGCGCTTTTTTCAATTTGTGATAAATTCTGAGAATGCTGTGTAAAATCTTGAATATGTTGGCTTAATAATTCAAATGCTGGCTTAAAAAAGAATCAATAGAAAAATGCATTTACAGACAGGAATACCAAACTTTTTACAATTATATTTTGAAAACACGTTACGTTTTGAAAATACAGAAATAATATTCATTCAGATTTCAAATAAACATAAATATTTTTTTCTAATAAGTCATTGCAATAGAAAGAAAACAAAAAACCTAAAAGAAAACAAAAAACCTACATTTAAAAGAAAATATACTCAAAAGATAAGAAAGAAGGAATGCATAACCAATTGGATACAGAGTGAATTCAAAGGGGGAAACAAACAAACATTCAACTCTTAAAGTGTCATAGTACAGAACCTAATTAATCAGATGAAAGAGTAGTAGTTTTATAGGTGCACAGTTTCAGTGAGGTTCAGAAATTTCTAAAAGGGTCAAAACAAAAAGAAAAGAGATAGAGAGAGAAGATTCACGTATTAGTAAGTAAGGAAACAACTCTTTTTCACAGTGAAAACAAACGAAAAAAAAACCACATTACTTTAAAAATGACTTACCATAATTATTTTTGGGCATGATAAGCATAATTTAATAAACAATGCCCCAGCATGCCTTCTTATATTTTGAATTTCTTTTATATAAGCCTCATTTCTTCCATCAGTAATAAAAGAAGTCCAAACAGAAAATACCTACAAAGTTCACAAATATGACAAAAAATATACTGAATATCATAATGGAGTAGCTTTTCATAAAGCATTTTAATAAAATGAAATTAACTATTCATTTCTAAATTTCAACTGAAAAGTTGTTATGAAAATTCTTTAACACTAAACCAAACAACTATTTCTGAAAGTATTTTTATTTTAGAAATTCAACAAGATGTCTTTAATAAATCTTTGACAAATGCAATTATAAAGATTACTTAACAAAGCAAAGTGGTAAACATAAATAGATTTTAGAACTCTATAAGTGTAAGTCAAATAACTATAACTTACCTTAAAAATGCTTATATAATGATTATAAACAAACAAGTTCTTTAAACTAAATGCTTACTTTTTCAAAAACTGGAAGAAGTAGCTCAGAAGAAAATTCAAGGAAGAAGAATAAAGCTGAGATACAAGAAAGCATAGAAGATGATATAACCGGATCCTGTAGGATAGGAAATGAATTGAGAAAAATAAAACTCAGTATTTATACATTACTATACAAAAATTTATATCATAAAGGGAAAAAAAAAATTGATAATATTTTTAATACTTATTGGCAAACATAAAAATATCACTGTCCTCCAAGAAATCCTCACCTATAAATTTAATTTCTGCTCATATTTAACATTTGAGAACAAAACAAAAATAACTGCACTACGAGTATAAGCTTGAATGATTTAACACATGTGTTAAAAATTAGCTTTGTGAAGAGCACCACAGTTTAAAATAAAAGGATAGTAACAACACTCAAAATACAGCAGTTGCACGGCTATAGTTTAAGTTATTCTGAAATTTTCTTCAAAAATAAATGTTAAAAATATACAAAATATACAAACCTCTGTTTTAAAATTTAGGCACAAATGCAAGAGTTCCAAACCTTCTTTTGCTAATAGCTGCAGGAAAAAAAATTAAAATATTACTTTTGAATAATTTATGAATACAACGTACTAGAGAGCAATTGTCTCTACAAACTTTGACAGCTGTTGCCATAAAAAATAGCTAAGAAAAAGTTTTCAACATATTTTTATTAAATTGTTTAAATGTTGAGCATTTGGAATGTCGTGACCAGTGGGATTTATTAGAAGTTTATTTGTGTTCAGCTTAAAGGTAGAGGTTTAAATACTTTGCTTATCCCCATCTGGGCTCCGGTGGAAATGCCTGATCGTTGACTTTTACACAAGATTTATACAGGACAAATCCATAATGTAGTTTTTATTTGTCTTTCTTTGTTATTTAATATGTTGCAAACTTGCGTTTTAATTATCGTTTATTGTGCAATTCTCTGCAATAAGAAATGCAGTTATAGTAGCTTGTGCATTTGTTTTAGTATTTTGGGATCAGGTGACGATAACCACAAGCAATTATTACTTTTGGCAAAGTTATGACATGATTAAGTAATATCCTGTATCTTCATTTCTATTTCTATACAGCTGTAATAGCTCTCAAAAATTAAAAATTGGCTACAACACTTAACCAAGTCTCAAACTACACATTTCAACACTTCAGTGCTAGAATAATTACTATACTTCTCAGATTTAAGAGAAAATTTAAAAAATAATAGGGACTCTTTTAAACTGATCACCTAACATAATATCTGCCAAAAGTGAACTTATCGCTCATGGGCTCATGGGCTGCAATAGTGGCACAATTTAAAAAATCAAGTTTTGAGATAAGTGGGTTTAAAGTCTTTATTGCTAAGGAAGATGCATAAGATGCTTTAGTTTTCCAACTCATCTTATGACCTAATATTGAATTATTAGTTGTGCTAGAATTGCTGCAGAAAAGAATGTTTTTTCATATTTACACCTGTTCTGGTATTCTAATTTCCCATTAGCTACCAGTTTTTTTGGCTCTCTTTGCTTTATAAGAGGATTTTTGCCTCCAACTCAACTATGTTCGTATTCCATGCTGATGAGAGCATAATAAGCTCGAAACTGCAGTCCATGGATCGAAATAGCCGAGTTGGCGGTGTATTGCACGTGTTTTTAGGAGTTGTGCCTCTATTGCACCCCATGAGCATTATGGTAAGAAAAAAATAATATAATAATATAAGAAATAATATAAGAAATAAAATAAGAATAAAAAAAAATAATGTAAGAAATAAATTTTTTTTTTTGGTTCTCTTTGCTTTATAAGAGGAATTTTGCCACAACTCGACTACTTTCGTATTCCATGCCGATGAGAGCATAATAAGCTCGAAACTGCAGTCCATGGATTGAAATAGCCGAGTTGGCGGTGTATTGCATGTTTCTGCCTCAGCCCTGGTTTTTGGGGTGGTTACTTACTGCTTTATATTGTACATACTATTTAAGGAAATTGAAAACAACATTGATTTAATTTAACAACACTGAATTAATTGTTTTTAGAGTTGTGCCTCTATTGCACCCCATGAGCATTATGGTAAGAAAAAAATTCAGGAAGCATATTTAAAAAATTGACCTCTTATGGTAACACTAAAGTATAATCATTTCATATAATTCACAATTTTATTTACAAAGTATATTATTTGTTGTGTGTGCACATGTTTATACTAACAAACTTTGTAATGATTCATACCAATAGAGCAGAATAAAATTTCAAAATATACTTTTCTACATGTTGATAATGTGTGAAGATGGTTTTAAGTATTGATAATCATGCACAAATAAATATTGCGAAAACAGAAAGAGTGATGTATGTAAAATTGAAACATTAGAAAAAACATGCAAGCCACATTGTCATGAATTGTAAAAACTGTTACTGTGTAGACTGGAATACTGGTTTTGCAGCACAAAAGTACCAGAATTCCGAAGTAGAAACGAAATACTATTACCCTTGGTAACGTAGCCATTTATAAGCAAAAAAAAAAAAAATAGAAGAAATATTTTTGTCAATGAATTTAGACTTACAATGACTTGTAACGTACTATTAAAACAAGTTTGAGAAGGAAAAAAAGGCAAACCTTTACATCCTCCACCTGACTGTTTTTCAATAAAGTGGAGCCTATTGCATCCATCAGATATATGATTGCATCCCATGACAAATGACGATCAATTGCTAAAAATCAAAGATGAGAAATTTAATATCTAGATAATAACGAGATAGGAAAAAAAATATTATACTTAAGTTACAGATGATTATTAGGTCCTTAAAATATAAAAACAATTATGAGCAGCTGGAAAAAAAAGAGGGAATGGTTTAAAGACAGGAAGGATTATAATTAAACTTATTAGGAAGGATTATAATTAAGTGATATTAAGTATGATTTTCATTTTTGTTGTAAGTCTTTGAGACAGTAATTTTAAATCAAAAGCACAGATAGAAAAACATAGTACAGGAAATATGCGCACATTTTTAATTAAAATCAGTTTACTAAAATAAGCTGTTTATGTTGAGTAAACTGCTAGTACTCATTTGACAAACAAAATATTTAATATAAAAAAACTCACGGTTTGAACAACACAATGAAATTGCTTATTTTTCTTTTAATAAATAAAAAAAGAAAAACAATAAAATATAATATCCTTAAAGTTTCGTTATTAGGAGTTACCGTTATAAGTTAACTCTCAAAAACTTGATGCCGTAAGGAACCATCTAAAACCTTCAAGTTATTGGTAGGTTGAGTTATGGAAGTTCTTACAGCCTTCTCAAAAATGGGATCCAATGAAAACTTTGAGATAAAGGAATATTTGAGTTATACGGTTTTGAGTTCTCAAGAGTTGACTGTATATATATAAAGGTGACATCAAATAAATTAAAATTATGTCCATAGCAGTCCCCTGTTCAGGAGATCCTAAAGCATATACAGCCTTAAAATTTGGCATAAAATTACTTCAGACGTCAAGGGTTTGCACCTCTGAACGTATTTATTTTTAAATTTTGAATTTTTGCTTTTTTTTAAAATAAATTTTGCAAGCTAAAATTAAAAAAAAAAAAAAAATTGTGTAATAAAAAAGTGAATGAGTTCCCACCAAGGCTACACTAGATAGTGTTTTATACAGGCTTCTTCATTACTCAAAACATCAATGGTAAAGATTTGCCCGCTAGAGAGCGCTGAACAACGACCTCCCAAATGTTTGTTTACATTTATTAGCATGTTGTTTCCGCTGTAAAAAGTGACGTTTATCCTATTTTTTAGGGTTAAAAAATATTGATGTAGTTAACTAAAGTGGTGTAAAGAGTGAATTGATGCCGAAGACCCTCTTAGTACTGCTTTTTAGGGGAAATAAATTCCCTTTTCAGGTAAAGTTGGTCGCAACTCATGATTCAGTCATACGACATTCATTCATTGTTTACTTTCTTCGAATTAGCAACATATAGCAATGGCGTTCAATTTTGACATCTCTGCATTAATAAAATATACGCTTTTCTTTGCAGCCGATAAATAAAAATGTAGCAATGAAATAATATTGTTCTATTTACTATTTTGTTTCATTACTGTTGCTCACACGATCTTAATTGCTACGCAAAAGCTCAGATGTTCATTTTGATAGCGTTGACCCATCAGAGCGATAAATGGCGAATCTATTCGTAGAGACATTTCATTTTGATGCCCCAGAATGAAATGTACACTAATGAAGCGATGGTGTTCAACGGAAAGACGATTGACAACAAAACATATTAATTTCTTTAGTAAAAACGAAATGAGCATATATAATCGTTTGGTACTAAAGAGCAATACAAGTACAAAAAAAATAAACAAAACTACAATATTACGACGACCAACTGTAAAATTTTGTTTTCATTTACACAACATTAAAAGGTAATGTTCTTTTTAAGTTAAATTTCACACATTGATAATATTTCGATAATTGGGAATCTGCTGTGGTTGCCAAATTTTTGGCGATAATTACTTTATTTTGTTGCTCTTTACTTTATGTTTGCAAAGGAAGTATATTTCCCTCGCTCATAAATTGGACACAAAGATTTAACGCCAATAGTGAAAGATAACCAGACTTCCAATCACCGAAATCTTCCCTTCTTTGTTTCTAATTTCACACATCAGTTTAATACTTGAAAGTAAAATAATGGGCCAACTGAAAAAAAAGCTGCGAAATAATGTGAGAATTCTTATTAAAAAACTCGCCAAATCAACTTCAAAAGCTCCATTAGCATGTAACATAACAAGTTTAATAAATATATCGAGCCATTATTATCATTGAAATTTAAATTAAAATGCAAAATAAGAGAAAAGAATACGATGCAAGCTTAAAATTTTAATCTTCGCTTAGGTGGTAAGAAAATACATCGCCAAGTTAAAAAACGTACCTATAACTGAAACGTACATACTACCAAAGATCTCGGTTATTGAAATATTCTCAAAAGCTTTACGGAGAACTTCCATTAAAATGTAAAAAAATTGCCAAATAAATTAATTTGACCATCTAAACTCATCAAAAGTTTTGTTGGAACTATCGTTCCAAAATCGCCATTTATCGCTCTGCGGTGCCAGTGTCGTTTCATAGTTAATTAATAATTAGAATCAATTAAAATGAAAAATAATTCACTAACTAATTAAAATAAGCCGTTAAAATGCAGAATAAACCAACAAATCGAACGAGCTATTAAATAACGTTAAAATACACTAAAATAGAATTAAATGTCAAATTGTAAAATGGTCGCCAACAAATTAACTTTTAATTTTGTCTTTTATTATTTGATTTGTAGAAATGTTAGTTACCATAAAATTCGATAGATGTCGCTGGAAAAGGACGTCCGTTTTTATCCCAAGGATTTTGATCAAATGAAGAAGCCTGTATAAAACGCTATCTAGTGTAGCCTTGGTTCCCACACTAGCACAGCAGTGTAGCTGTAAAATTTGGTACAAGTTGATTTTGACTTCAGAAAAACATGTACTTTGAAGCATTTTTTAAAAAAGAATTTTGTCATGTGTATTTTAACCAAGTTCTTTTTTTCCCCTTCAGGTGGAAGCAGGATTTTTATTTTGTTCTAAATGTAATTCTATTTTGATTTGATTCTTAATGACAAACAATTCAATAGCCTAACAAGGTTGTGAAACAATCTTTGGGAGCTGGTGAGTCTTAGGGAGCAGGGGCAGGAACCTCCTAGATAAACAATACTAAAAACTAGCTGTCGTGGCCGTCACGAAACTTTCTTCTATATCTATCTGATGAATTCCGGTTACAAAATAAAATACGTACTCGCCAGAATAACTGGAGACAGCAGCTCCAATTTCCCAATTATCGTAATAACCCTGCAAATGCAGAATCAATGAACGAAATTGGAAATCATTGCAAAAGCCTTGTTTAGATTAATTGCAAACATTTTATTTGTTAGTAAAAAGAAATTGGCAACAGTTAAAAATTTCAAATCATTGAAAGTTTTCAGATGTTTTGATAATTAAATAGCGTGAAAGCGATTTTTTAATGAATTAATTTTTCGCATTGTTGACTAAGCGCAAAAATCACCCCACCCTCCCCCTGGGGCGATTGGCGCCAAAATTTAATCGATGCTTGCTTCCATATTGGGTTAGTGTTATTCCAAATTTCATTCAAATCGCAGCAATATTTCTGGAGATACAGTAGGTGCAATGACAAAATAAGCACTTTTGATTGCTCCAACCTCCTTTGGGATATTGACACACAAATTGAATCAGCACTTGTACTCAATAAGGTCTACCTATGGACCAATTTTCGTTTGATTCCGCCGGTTACTTTCTGTGATATAGCAATCACCCCCGCGCAGAACACGTGCGATTGCTTCACCCCCCTTCGAGATATCGACACGCAAATTAAATCAGCACCTGTACTCAGTAGGGTCTACCTATGGATCAATTTTCGTTTGATTCCGCCGGTTACTTCCTGAGATATAGCAATCACCTCCACGCAGAACACGTGCGATTGCTCCATCCCCCTTCAAGATATTGACACGCAAATTGAATCAGCACTTGTACTCAGTAGGGTCTACCTATGGACCAATTTTCGTTTGATTCCGCCGGTTACTTCCTGAGATATAGCAATCACCCCCGTGCAGAACACGTGCGATTGCTCCACCCCCCTTGGAGGAATTTGCTACAAAAAGTCAGGTGCACCAGTTCACATGGTGGTACATATGTGCAAAAATTTTTGTTCGATTTCATGCAGTAGTTTTTGCTCCAGTGCGGCCACAAAAACTGGTCACACACATACAGACGCACACACACACAGACACACAGACAGACATTTTCCAAAAATGGTCAAAATGGACTCAGCGCACCTCAAAACGTGCAAATCCATCAAAATTTGACATTCGAAAATTTTCCCGAATCCAATACTTTCTTCTATATATTAGATATAGAAGAAAGTAAAAACACATCTTTTACTATTCTGCCGTGCTAAGCACAAAAGTCGTGTCTGCATTTTTTAACAAAATTGAGTTATCGCCACCAGGTGGCTCTTTGTGACGTATTTTACCAAAATACAAAATTATATGGTCATTTGAGAACGGGAAATATTTTTAAAAAAATTCTGAAAATTTTTCATCTGAATCAAATACATGGTGGCACAAAACTTTAAAGAGTAATATTCAGTTTGAGCTCAACTGCAGATACCACTTTTGCACTTAGCAGGGCAGTATACCTCTCTGTAAACTTCCATATTTTCTTTTAAAAGTATTACCTCAAAAATCTGCTTTAAATTCTAACTCTGATAATCAAACTTTGAATTTTACAGGCTACTTTTAAAATTTATTATTTGAATTAATAAAGCATCTAAATAGTTCAAAATTCAACTTTATGAAAAAATACATTTAATAAAAACATAATTCTCTTATAAAATAGTAGTGTAGTCCTGAGGTGATTGTGAGTTCATGAAAAAAATACCTTGAAAGTCTTTGAGAGAAAATTGGAGTGGGGGGGGGGGATCATTTATTCAAATTAAGCTCCTAATACTTAAATACACATTATTTTCTAAATATATACAATACATTAGTCACTTTTGATAGACATATGAAACATTTTGTACAGTCAAATAGCTTTATAAATCAAAATTTTATGCATATGTTTAGTTAGAATTGTAAATAACTAAAAAAGTTCTTTTTTAGCTAATATCTCTAATTATCTCCAACAAATTACTTGCAGGTGAAACCAAAAGGTACACATCAAATTTTTATTTTGTTCTTCACATATATTTTGAAAGCACTTTAAACTGCACTTTCAAATGAATATATGGGAGATAATTTGACTAGATGCAATACATAAATCACCCAATCAATGCAAAATGAACTGATTCAAACTTTTCTCAGATTTTTTAGCACACAAATGAAATATTAAGTAAAAATGTTGTGTACATATTAAAAAACTTAAAATAATTAAAACAAAAATAAAATTTAAGAAACAGTTCAGTATTTAACTTTTTGACTCTTAAATAGCACAGAGCTTCGTTTAAAACTGTTAATTTTATGAATTTAATAAAAAATAAAAGTAAATTTTACTTATTTGCTTCTTTATAAAGCATAATATACATCAAATATGCAAAAATTGCAATTCCCATAATGGATGCAATGAGATCGCCATTTTCAAAATGAAATCAAATTGCATGCATTAATAATCACATTTATAAATATAGAATGTCTTCCTCTCTTTTATCTTTTACCAAACAAATACTTACGACTTTCAGTGACACCATCAAACATTTGTATGTCATTCATGAGGGCTCGCAATAGAGTGTCGCCATAGGAGAAGGTAATTTTCGGATAAAGCTTAGTAATGAGCTTCAAATTTTCACTAACTTCAGCACGAAACCCTAAATAAATGAAATTAATTAGCTATAGCAATACAATATAATAGAAATTCATTCTGATTGCACTGGTTACTTCAAAGCATAACATTCTTCCTGAATGGGGAGGGAAGGGGGGACTCCACACTTACTAGGAAAAGCAGCTTCAAAATCTTCATCAGAGTCAAATTCTAAGCGGGAATATTCACAAGCAGCAGAATCATTTTTTGAAGGATATCCAACCTACAAAAGTCAAAGTTCAATAAAATTGTATCTATGAAGAATAAAGGTGTTTAATATTCAATATATTTTAAAATGCATACACTAAAATTAGTAATGTTAAATTTGGGAAAATACTGAAGATTTTGTTTGTATTTTAACAGTAAAATCGTTCACGAAGAGCTCCTGATATATTTGTACTACATTAAAGAAGCAAATTCAAAAAAGATGTCACTAAAATGAAAAAGAAAGAAGCTAACTATCTGTACTAACCATGAGAATTAAATATACCAGGAAAACTTCGCCCAACAGAAACTTCTCAAATCCGAACACCCTTCTTATGCAAACAGTGTTGAATTCCCCAAGCCCAGTAAAGCACTAAGCCTAATGTATTAGGAACCTCTCTTGTACGGAAACCTTCAAATATGACACAATTTAGGCCATAATTAACATTGATTACCTCCTTGAGATCAAAGCATTTCAGAAAAAAATATTAAATTTTGAGAACAGAATAATTGATTGTTGGGAAGCTTGTTACTTTTATAAAGTTCATCGTACCCACTTTTTTATAGACCTCTGGAAGATAAATTTTATCTTAACAAAAAATGTGCTAAAAAAAAAGTCTTAAATCTTAAAATGTATTCGGCTGTCCATAGATTCCAGATACATATGTATGCACAAACAGGCTAAAAAAACTACTGAACATTCATTTGGGGGTGAGAAAAATGTAATTTTAGACTGAAACATGAGGGAATTTTTTTCATTATTACAATACTTCCTTTAACACGTGAAATAAAGAAAACTAGCAAATTAAAAAGTTATGTAGATCTTAAAGTGCATCATATAAAGGTATTTAAGTTGAGAGTAAAAATTATATGAATAAAATTAAATACAATTGTAAATCCCGTCCTGCCCTCTTTTATGGAACACAATGTTTGTCTTGTTAGGGAATGCACAGCGGATCACATGAATAGTGTGATAATGATTTTTTTTTTTTGAAAAACATAGCAATGGAAACAGCACATTGCAACATTTTTTAGATGGAAAAAGTCCCCCCCCCCCCCCCATCGTTTGAAGTTAGCCGAAATATTAAGAAAAGCGCCAAATTTAAAGGCTTGAAAGGTTAACATGCAACTTTATCATGTGCATGTGACAGGGAATTTCAGCAAAGTGTGAAAGAGGTCTGCTATTACTCAAAAGAACCCGCTAAACTAGGCGACTTTTCTCAAAATTTTGGCTATCTTAAGACCTCATATTTCGATAACGGGATACAATGGCACATAATTTATGCATTCAGGAATTATTTTCATAATACTCTTTCAAGAGCTACGTATTTAATTTTTATTGCACTACCACATGGTTTCCTGGTAAGAACTGTTTTGTAATATTTCAAAACATCATCCATAGTATCAAAAGTACTTCAGTGTAAAACTAAAACAATTACCTTGAGCAGCTTTTCAGCTTCAATTTTAACTAAAGAATGAATAATCTGCATGAATTCTGAGTTTTGGTTGAGCTCAGGACTACGCAATATTCCGGCCCAAAGACTTTGTGTGGAATGAGATATAACCTAAACAATGAAACAATACAGTAGATAAACTTTTGTATAACTGAAAAGTAAAATAATAATTATGTATTTTTGAAAATAGAAAGTATTTTTAGCAAAAGTAATTGGGCAATGACTAATACTTTATCCCTTATGGATACTTAACTTATACAGCATAGGTACCACGGACAATAGGGACCTTCGGTCCGTGGCCCGCTGAATGTATTTAAGTGGCACTGGAAGCAGTTTTGTTTAGATAAAAGCAAATGTTTAAAAAGAAAATGACCAAAGTACGTGTCCGAGGACATGATGTTCATGAACACGTTAAAATATATTGTTTATGTTTGGTCAAATGAAAAATAAATAATTCGAAAGAAGAACACACATGATAGATTAAGATTTAGAAGATATATTATGAATTGTAAAACAGATTCTTGCGAATATCAAAACATTAACACAGCGAAAATAATGCCAAATTTCGCAGTAATATTAAAGAGACTTAAGTCTATACAGCAAAAGTTTTTAAAAAGATAAAGAAAAAAGTTGCTGTTGGGTTTTGTAGCATCATTATATGTAAAGTGAGATGTCATTCCTCTCATTTATGGAAAAAAAAAAATGTACAAACAAATATTGATTTGAATTCTGCTTAACTTTTTTCTTGAGCATAAAACAGAGGACTATTTAAAACTTGCTGACCCCACCATTACCTTTTGAAAGTAACTCAAGTGCTATAACATTTCTCTGTACTTTTCAAGTATTGTCTATGTAAAGTTCAACAAATGTGAGGTCAACAATCTTCATGAATATTTTGATGCGGTTCTAGACGCTAAAAGGTTTAAGACTCCTATTATATGGTGGTTGAAACCCATAGATAAATATTTACCTTTGCTGTTGCATTGAGCACTGATTTGCTAATAAGTTTTCTCAAACTTAAGTAATTAATTTCAATTTCAGATGCTTTTCTAATGCTCTAGCTATATTTTTTTAATAATATTTATTTATTCATTTTTCTGAGTAAAAAAAGTATAGAGGAAATCTTGCATTTTTTCGTTTCACTGTTTAAACATTATAAAAACAATGTAAAATACTTTAGTAGATGCTGAAAATTGATGCACATAAATTACAATGCATTAAAAGTTTGTAATTTTTTTTTTCTTTTGTAAACAAGAGAAAGCACAAAATAATTTTTAAAAACTTGCAAAAATGGTACCACTTACTCTTTTATCCAGCAGATGTTGAATCAAGTATAGTTATTGAACTTTAACTATTTTTTGAAAAACAAAAATTCAAAAAATTCAGGAGACTTTAATACTTTTTGGTTTCTTGAGGTGATCACCTAAAGACTCACAATCTGATAGCTGCGGTATTGAAAAATAATCTTTTTCAATCCCTACTATTACCTCACAATCTCAAGATATTTATTTATGCATATATTTATATAGCTTGTAAAAATCTTGCAGCTTATTTTTCACCCACTTCTTGTGATTGGATTCTTTTGAAATTTGGCATTCAACCCAAGACTCAATGACAATGAAATATTCTATAATCAACTTAATTGATTCACTATTAATTATTATTTTTTTCCATTCAACTAATTTCATGCTAAAATGTATATGAGCCTTCAATTAGAAATTCATTGTTAATATCAATCATTGTGTTGAACAATGCTTTTATTAAAATGTATCTCCAATTTTTAAAGCACTGTGAATATGGTAACTAGAATATACAAGGTGAAATTTAAAGATTTGCAGCCTTGAGATATTGCAAATAAATGAGGTTTTTTTTTCTTCGATAGTTGTTTTGAGAGGAAATTTTTGCTCATTGAAAACAATATTATTTGCTTTGCTTTATGTAATGGCAACAATAATTTGAACCATGAGATGGAATGTAAAAGATATTTTCAAAAAATTTCCCTTCTATATGATAGAAAGGACCGTACGTGGGATTAAAAATGAATGAAAATAACCAACTAAAAAAACTGGATTAAAGGTATCGACCCAAACTTCACAAATTTGTTTCAATGAATTGAAGATTTTTATATTAGCTTAAGCAGGAACTGACTTTGAAAAAAAAAAAACATTTTTATATTACTTGTTTTGCATATAGATTTTTACAGACGTAAATTAAAAGGAAAAATTAACATTTTCATTTAATGAAAACAATTTCTCGAAAATGATTCATACAATTCTTGTAGAATTAAAACAACAACTTATAGTAAAAAGTAAATTAAGTGTTCTTTTTCTCACATTAGCTGTAAAAAAAAAAAATATTGTCTACTGGTGATCAAGCTTTAATTCAAGTACATGATGTATTCAAAATAATTAAAGAAACTGGACACTTAAAAGAATGAAAAATTGAACATTAAAATATAACATACCATACTAGGATGCTTTGTCAAAAGCAAAATGCAGTTTAAATACATTTCAAAATGCACTGGCAGTTTTAGATTATTGACATGACCCTAAAAGATAAAAGAGTACACAACACTTATTTTATATATCAATATAAGAAAGAAATAAAATGTTCAAAGAATGCGGGTTTTGGAATATAAAATGCTAAACCTAACTTGAGGGTTTAATTATTAAGATTGTTTTTTTTTTCCAGTTGGCTAGGACAATTATACACTAGACAGGTTAATTTGAGAAGTTGACTTCATCTTTTGGCATTTTCTCTTCCAGTAAGAAGTTGGTGCTCAATATTAGAAAGGGAGTAAATTTCACCTTTTGTATGCTATCTTTGATGATGGTGGGGGAAAAAATGGTATTTGGACCTCTCCACCAGGAATTTTTCGAGATTAAAATTTAAGAAATGCAATTTTGAGGTACTTTTGGCACAGACTGATGGGGGAAGTCCTCAGCCAGTTTTTCTTTTTTAAAAACATTTGACAAAACTTTCAGTTGCAAAAATTTTTCTCATGATGTGCTTTTACTAAAAAGGGAAATTCTTATTTTCTAACAAACATTTCAAAAAAAAAAAAAAATATATTTTCGAAAATTTTAGGGTAGGCTGCAGCATAGTCAGCCCACCCCCCAAGAACGGCACTGCAAAAATCATTGCATGTCAAAAATCAGTCAACCAAGTCGGCAGCATTAGAGTAGATAATAACATGTATATAGTTTTGAACAAAATAATACAGACATTACAAAAAAAAAGTGAGAATAATTTACTTTAAAAGATGCGAAATGGATTAAAGAATCATATTTACCATTGTGAAGCACAAATTTACACCTAAAGTGACAAGCATTTGGGTCAAAGTCTTCAAAAACACATGATGATGTCTGTCAGTGACTTTGATTAAACTATAGAAAAGTAAAAAAAAACGAAGAGAATATTTAGATCTTAAAATCATTTCAAAAAGTCAATTATACAGTTTGGACTTCATTATTAAAAAGTAAGTAAAATTAAGTACTTTTTTTTTAAAGTTTAGTGAATTCTTTACTTTCTATCTTGGCAAAAGACGAAAATTTTCTTAAAACAATTGGCATTATCTACCAGTACATGGCAATCCAAGAATTTAGAAATTGAAGTTTTTGCATGTCGCCAACTATAAAATTTCTAATTTGCAGTAGTGATAAATAAATTAAAATCGTGAAAAAAAAAAATTAAACAACTGATGCACTTAAACGGAAAAATACCTAAGGAAGAAAACATACTAAATTAAAATAATAATTACCAATCAGATAAAAAAACTTTGAGCATGAAAAAGTTTATTGATCAATATATTCTACTGAATGGTTTTAATATTAAAGTACAAGCTTTACAGTTTAGCAGCGACAGGAAGGGAACAATCAAATCATTGTTTACATTAATTAAAGAAAAGGAAAGAAGTCAAAGGTTTCTTTAGTTCACAACAAAGAAAACAATCAGTTTTAAGTTTTGATTTTCTACACTCAATTTTTGCTCCTGAAACCTGTATTGTAGCTGAGGAACTACTTTTTTATTTAAATCAAGTACCCTCCACCTTTTAAAATAATTTCAATATTGTCTTTCCTTTGATTAAACATTTTTAATTTTTACTTTTGATTTAATTATTTTTTGTTTAATTTCTACTTTTTTGCAGAATAGGTCAACTGCAGGATTCCCAATAGAGTATAAGACAATGAGAATCGCTTACTTTTAAAAGAAATCTCACCCGAAAAATATTTTACTGCTGGATTTTCTTACGATTTTGTGACGTTTGTTAAATTGACTCTTGTTAACACAACATAGCAAGTGAAAGGGGGGAAAAGAAGAAAGAAAAAAAGAAAAACCCATTAATAACAAAGCTGAAAAAGCTGGAAGGGGCTTTTCAAACTTCTAGTGTTGCCGAAATTGAACTATTTCCTTTCTACTTTATTTCCAGATTCTCTTCTACACTGATTTATCCTACAGTTACATATGTCCAGTTATTTTTTAATAATCGTCTGAAGTGATTAACTAGTACAGTAAGAGCTAGATTATCTAAAAAATTATAGAAGAGCTGAATTTGGAAAAGCTGAGTGCTTGAAAATGTCAACTCATTTCAAATTATTAACTTAACAAAAAAACACTAGGGTAAGAACAAACTATTCTCATAGAACAGTACGAAAAGGATTAATTTGTGTCTTTAAATTCAATTACCTTTTCTTTTCATTCTTTTAAAAATATCTCTTTTGCACTTTGTGCTGTTAATAAATAAATGCCACTTATAAATAATATGACTGAAGAATTTTTTGACAGCATTCAGATTAGAAACAAAAGTGACTGATATAAAAGAATTAATGGCAAAAAAGCCTGAAGACTAAAAGTTTCATTTCACTATATTCAAACAAGTTATAAGATATTTAAAAAACTCTAAATGAATCAACACAAACAAAAGTGTGCTCCTAATTTAGAACTAATTAAGTGCAATAAATCTTTCATCAAAAAGTATTTCCCTGTTTATTTGATGAATTGTTATAAGTTCAATGTTTTTTATTTATTTATTAGAAATGTGTGAATAGAATGAAGCACCAGAGAGTTCTCTGTCATATTTTGAATATGGACGATGTAATAAATTTTACCAATGGAAAAATAAGGGACAGTAAGACTTTTTCTTTAAACATTGGACTCTCTTTTGTATAGTACCTATTTTTTAAAAAAATCTCATAGTTTTTTAAAATCTCACTCAAATATTAACAGATTATGAGATTTCCTCACCCAATCTTTTTTTTCTAATGGGAACTCTGCAATTGTCTAAATAAAATTTAAAATATAAAGCTTTTCCCCCACATTTCATGACTTTAAACTATTTGTAAGTAACTTTGCACATCATAGGTATACCTTGCAGCATTGAAGAGAGGCATTTCTGTAAAGAGATACAATAACGGCTGTCTATCCTCCAACTTTCCCTGAAAAAAATGTTTTTCTTTTTTAAATTACGATGATACATCAAATTAATTGCAACTATTTTAAGGCATAAAGAAGCATGACAACATTTAAAATTTCAAGCAAACTAGACATTTCTTCGGTTATGCACACCTGACAACCTTTTTTAGTAAAAAAAAAAAAAAAAAAGAAAAAAGTATGAAAAAATTCAGAAGATTTCTTGAATATAATCATTTAAATTCCATAACATTAAATGTCCCATTAAATTGATCCGCAAACTAAACAGAATATTAAAAGCTCTATAAAAATGTAAAATAGCTTTCTAAATAAATGAATCAAGTCATTAAAAAACAATAAAAGTTTTATTACAATGTCCAATTAAAGCATGAATAAACATAGCGAAGACTTCAACTACAGTTGATAGTTTCTGATGTTCTTTGTTGTACCCTAATTTTTAGAAACTATAAAAGCCGCCAAGCGCCATTTAGAGCGTTAAAATATTAAGTTTCAAGATACATTTGCATAATTGCTTTTTTCCCAGTTACTATTCCTATTATTTTCCCTTGAAACAACTTCTTGAAAATAGAAAATATCTAAGATAATTTCACTAACAAAATGCTCTTAACTCACAACAAACGAACAAACATTATTCAATGTAGACAAAATATAGCTATGATTTTGTGGACAAATGCTCTACACAAGGTGCCTTCTAGTATAGAATTTTTGGATCCAGTTTTTAAGAGGGGGATTCCCGATCTGAAGACACGGTATGAATTGACTGGCAGATATTGGACAATGGATGCCAAACTGGCCTCAATTCTCATTCTTCATTCATTCGCCTTTATCTTTCTTATTTTTTCCTGTTTTTAAAAATTATTGTTGATTAAAAAGCAATTAATATCTGGGGAGAAAAATGGAATATTTTATCTTCTGGCCGGAAGACCATAAAAGAGGATCGGAAATCTTCTGGTAAAAACGGAAGAGTTGGCAGGTATGAGTCGTCTATATAAAGCTTCTCTCAAGCTGAGATCAAGCAGAAGTGTTCCTGAACGCAGATTACTTGTCTGGTTAAATAAAACCTCTTTCTGTTACTTCCTGCTTCTTATTCAATGTCACAATATTACAATGAAAAATAAAGGAAAATAAACAACATGAAGCCTTTTCAAAATCTTTGAATGCCAAACAAATAGAACTCATTTTTGTCATTTAAAAAAAATAATCATATTTACCAACAAAAAACAATTCACAAAATTATAATAAACATCAGACAGTTACCTCAGCACATAGAATGGAAGAAACTCATCATTTTAAGCTCTAATAATACAACAATCAATAGAATTTGCATAAAAGTAACTGATAAAATACAAAAATAAATGTTGTCAGTGCAATAAAGGTGAAAGTTTTGATAAAAATGTCTCATAAATATAATTTCACACAAGTATTTTTATATATTCAATCCACTGAGTAAAAAAATAAATTATTCATAAATATTTCGAAAAATTCTAATGACTGACTTACTTTTCTCTCAGCAATATTCAATAAACACATGACAGCAGAAGTTTGCAAGCATTCATCTCTCAACAATTTAGACAGCATACTAAGCATCGGCTTATGTTCAAAAATGAGACCAATAGGTACCCATTCCAGAAATAAACATACCGTTTCCAAAGTAACTTTTGCAACTCGACATTGTACTAGTGCCTATAAAATATTTAACATAATATAAATACAATATAATAAAGTAAAAAATCATCATTTAAATAATAAAGGTTTTAAATTAAATGTTTTTTAAACAGACTAAAAATTAAAAAATATTTTCTCTAAATCACACATATTTTAAACCCCGTAGAGATTCAAAACTTCTTACAAATTGTTCAGGGAATTAGTGATTGGGAATTTTTAACAGCTACCAAAATACCTGTATGATTAAAAGAAAAAACATGAGGCAAGAGCAAAAGTCAATAGTTGTATTAAAATTTAATTGACAATTTTATTGTATTGCAAATAATATTCATTGCTGTTGTAAGTCTTCTCACCAATTGCTACTCGTTACACCAGGGCCGGATTAAGGGTGTCGTAGGCCCTAGGCACTCTAGCAGTGTAGGCCCCGAAAAAAAAATTTTTTAACTGAAATTGACCGCTAATATTAAGTAATAATTTTGTTGTAGATATAAATCCGAAAATGTGATGATGCGGTAAAATAACATTATTTTATTTTGGGATTTTAATGTTTTTATTTTTCATAGAGCCATTTTCAATAGCCATAATTCCAGAATTGAGTTTATCTGCAACAAAGCAACTTTTATATCTACCAAATTCCATGCAGAATTCCAGGGTTTTAGTACATGAACATGGCAAGACTTTAGCCGCTGGCCCGGCGACTAAAGTCTTGCGGTTTTCCTCCCGGCGGCTCTCGGACGGGCACATGCGTTTGACACAGTTGGCCACGTTTCCATGCCCACCACCAAACGCTTGCGCGCGATCGAGAGGGTTTCCCTGCTGCTAAGGTCTTTTGTTTTAGTAGCTCAGTTGTGTAATAAGTTAATATGTAAACACTACGATAGAGCGTGTATGCCTGTGCTTGATTTAATCACGCTCAACCCCAAGTCAATCTTTAGTTAAAAAACTGGAAGTTAAATTTATTAAAGGTAAGGTAAGTAAAGAAAAGAAAGTTGTTTTATACTCTACTTATTTCAACCTGTGAAGGGCCAGATGAGACTCCCTCTCGCAGCGCCAAAGATTCCTTTAAGATTAATGTTTTTTTTATTGTTCTGGATATGCTTTGCGCTGAAATGACAAAGAGACGCACTGCGTATACCGGCCTTGATGACACATTTAGTTTTCTTACGGATAATACACTGACCGAGGACATTATCAAGGTTAAGACTCAAGCTCTGGTAAAAATGTATCCGTCTGACTTAGAAGAAAACTTTGTTGATGAGTATTTTATTTTTTCAAATTTGTACCCCAAAACCACCTCTATAACGGATCTCATCAAATTATAAATAAAGGATAAACTTGTGTCAAGTTTCCTAAATGTTAATATTGCATTGCGCATATACCTTTCGATATTGGGTTCGAATGCAGAAGGAGAAAGATCATTCTCCAAGTTGAAGCTTATAAAAAATTTTATGCGTTCAACTATGGGTCAAGAGAGAACTTCGTCACTGGGCCTTCTGTGTATTGAAAGTGATGTCGCTCGCGGCATTAATTTTGAAGATATAATTCGCTGTGTCAAAATCCCGAAAAAAGGAGTTATTTTAGAATCTACTTAGTAAACCAAACGTTTTGCGTTCGTATTTTTTGTGTGTTTGTATTTACATATATTATTTTGACCTTCACTATATAATATAAAAATGTTTATAAGTTTTTGGAGTATTTTTATTTCAATATATATTTTTTTCAAAGCCTTAAGACCTTTGGTTTTCGTAGGCCCTTTGGCCTTCGTAGGCCCTAGGCACGTGCCTACTGTGCCTAATTGCTAATCTGGCCCTGCGTTACACCACTTTTGGTTATGTAGAACTTGTGCCCTATGTTTTTCCATTGAATCATACAAGTATTTTGACAGTGATTAAAAATTCCCAATCACAAATTTTCTGGACAATTTGTAAGAAGCTCTGAATTTCTGTGGAGCTTCAAATCTACATGAGGTTTCGAGAAATTATTTTTTTAAGTTTTAGTCAGTTTTAAAAATATGGTAAATTTAAAACCTTTTCTATTTAAATAATTGTTTTCCGCTTTTTAGTATTGTGCACGAAATGTTCCAGTCGATATTAGACACTTTAATGAGATATTATATTAAAATTTCAGAAATTTAAATAAAAGTATTGTTTAACAATGACCATAATCAACAATAAATTTTCAATAATTGCAGGCTTACCTACCTTTTAGCATGAAATTAGTTGAAAACAATTAGTAATAATATTCTGATTACTGTGGAACAATGGAATAATTCTTTTTCTAATACAGAAAAAATTGGAGTTCCTACAAATAAAATTCTATAGATTTGATTCCCAACTGTGCAAGCATTTTCTTTTCTTTTGTTTCTTTTTTTATGTTCTCATATTGGAGGATTTAAGCAAAAAGTATTGGTTAAAATTGGAATAAAGTAATAATTAGTAGTTAATTAATTTGATTATAGAATATTGCATTGTCATTGAGTCTGAGGTTAGATACAAAGTTTTAAAAGAATCCGATTACAGGAAGAGGCTAATAGAAAATTGAGTTGCAAGATTCCACAGGAAGACATACACTAAACCAAGTTAACAAAAAATATGGTAAAATATATGATCTGTTAGGAACTAAAATGTTTTCAAAGCAATTTCACAATCACTTTCAGAAAAGAAAATCAATATAAATTGTATATAATATTATTTAATAATGACATAGACACATATTATATGAAATTCTCTTACCTCAGTTTCATTGCCAGCTTGTTTCTGAAAAAAAAAAAAAAAAAAAAAAAATGCATTAGTATCAAAATTCTGAGAATTTAATGCCCTAAAATAAATACATTATCAAGTCTTAAAGTCCAAACTCTAAAATTTGAACTGCAGTAGCTAACAAGTATTTAACATCTATGTAAGTATCATTTGGAAAACATCATGTCGACATTCATTACGCATGAAAGAAATGCTGTAGATTAATTCTTTTCAACACAATCAATGTAAAATTTGTGTGTAGAACTTACATATAAATAAACATAATTGTTACAGGCAGGTTTCGTGCTGAAAGTATGATTTTCAGCAACAAGAATATAAAGCAGGGGGGGGGAGGGGTGTTTTGGTTACTTAACAGGAAATTTTAATTTTTTGAAAAGAGAATACGGACAATTTTAAGAGTATTGAGTCTGCTCAATGTCCATAAAGACTCCATTAAAAAGATGACAACTTTCTGATACAATTAGTCAAAAGCCATTTTTTCATAAAAAATAACAGGCATTACAGCTATTTAGGTGATTCATAAATCATAATACTTCTTCCGTTTAATCTTTAAAATGCTGCGGCTCCGAAGTTCCGAAACTATTTTTTCCTATGGATCTCTTGTCGATTTCTACTGTTTTCATTCAATTTATCAGGCAATTTAATATCTATATATAATTATTCAAACACTAAGTAAATCAGACGGTAAATTTTTTCAAAGGTGTTCCAAAGTCATTAGATGAAAACAGAATGCATGAAAAGCAAGGACAGATTTAAATGGGAGCCGAAGAAAAATAAAAAGAGTACACCCCCCCCCCCCCGGAAAAAGAGAGTAAGACAGAGAAAGATTTATTTTTTCCAAATTTAGAACAAATTTGTGAGACTTATTCTGGAGGACTTTGTTTTTCTGACCTCTAAAATCTTGCATTCTTATTATATGAATGAGCATTATGAAAGTACACATGTAATAATTGTGTTTGGTAATATTTCATTTCACACCTCCAGGGTCCCCCGTACCTACCACAGCTTCTTGGTTTAACCGGGATAGGGCCCTGAAGGGCGCTCTGTTCTTAATTTTGAACCAGAACCTAGGGTAGAGCAAACCCTAGGCCCAGCACCCCCAGAGGTATCGTTTCACTTGGAGGACTTTGTGACCACGACATTTTTAACGCCTCCCAGCCACCATTAATCAAGGCGGTGGATCTTTGATCGGCTGGGATCGAACCCGGGTCCCTCCGGACACGAGTCCGATGCCTTACCGATCGGGCCACCACGGCCCTGTGTTTGGTAATAGAACACCATAAGAACCTAAGCATTTTGGTTATAGAGTACTTATAGAAGTTAAAGTTTTAATGACAACTTGCTTCTATAGGATCTAGACTTATAGACCTGTACTTGAATCTCATGCCCTTCAATTTTTCTTTCATGGATATGGATCCCTTGCAAACTTGCAAAAACACTTTGGGGTCCACTTGGACTACTGTGGAAATCAATTCTAAAGATTATAATTTTTTTTAAACATAGAATGTTACCTTTCCTTTTGATGAGCAAATATGTTCCATTAGAAATCAAATTTAATGCAGTTACAATATAAAGAAGGAAAAAAAAAAAAACCCAAGAGTAGTATGTCAACCCACTATAAAGTCATTTGCACCTTTGTGCTAGGCTTGTCTTTTTCATTTTCACTGTACCCTTCTCCTTTCCTTATTGTTTTATTTACAATCACTTAATTTGTTAGTTGATTGATTACAGTATTTTTACGATGAAGTGCTCACAGATAATCCACTCCAAGATGATTGCGAGTTTTCTGTAATTGAGTGGTTTAGAATCAAAACCCGTTAAGTCTATTTCTAACCAAATCTATAGTTCCAAAGGCTGATCTATGGATCTAAGAGGATTTTGACTAAAAACCCTCATTTACATTCACTTTTTGTTGAGATCTAGTGGTTTTTATCTATAGTTTTTAAGCCATTGGTAAAGGAGCTGAAAAACTTATTTTTCTAAAATAAAACTAATTAAAAAAAAAGACTTAACAGGTTTTGATTCTTTGACTCAATTATGAAAGAGAGCCAAATAAATGCAGATTCTAGCACATTCTACTTTATGCTTGAAGTTGGGGCTCGCGATATTGATGAATGTTATGCTCACATCAACAACTCAATGAAAATCAAAGAAATTGTCAGAAAATGGGAGGATAGACAGATTCCATTTCTTAGCCAAAAGGTTTAGCAGTTGGTGAAAAAATGGAAGTCATCCTATAAAATCAAGGAATTGAAAAATGCGAGATGAATTTTCAGAAAAATGCAGCAAAGTTAGTAAAATTTACTGCTTGTTTTCCTTCCATTAGTAGAATTTATTGACGAATCAATATAAAATCAGAAATTAAGCCAATATAAAGGTAAGTACAAGAAAATTGATATGATTTGCCTTGGCATATAACTTACATTTAAAAAATATTTTTGACATTTTTCCTCCAGGGTTTTCGAGAAAAATGCAAATATATCATTAAAAGATGCGCTTAGAGACTTGTGTATCTCTCGTCTTCGTTTGTCAGGAACATTTTGAAATTGCATGATGTCTTCTGCAAGCCTTAAAAATATTAACAACACTAGCTCGACTTGAGCATCCTAGAAAATAAGTAACAAAACTTGCATGAATTTTAATCATAAAAATACATAATTTAATGAATTAATAATGTGTTAAGTCAGATAGAAATCATTTAAAAACTGTTATACAAAAAAATCAAAGGATATACGGTTGAAAAAAAAAACATTTAATGGCTGTGAAAGATAAGTGAATACTACCCATTATACATTTTTAATCATCAATAAAAGATCAAAAACAACGATTGGATCAAACTTTGATAACTGTGCCATACAATCAATATGACAAAAAGGTCATTTTTAAACACTGACAATTAAAAATATTGAAATGATTAATTAATAAGAATAAAAACTTGTTTGCCGAGATATATCTAGAAAAGATTTGAACAAATACAGTTGACAAAGAAAAAATATTTTAATTACATTTATGTAAGATTTTTTTTCTTTAATTAAAATTGTTTTCAATATTCATGAACTACATACCCCTTTTAAACATAGGTCATTTAGTTCCAGAAAAAGAGTAGGCCATTGCTGAGGCCATTCCCTCTTAATAATTTCTACAACTATGCGTGATATAGCGTCTTTAATATGAAGTTCATCTTCCAATACTGAATGAATGTCCTAAAATAGAATACAAGATTTTCAGAGCTGACAATATTTATGAATTTGCTATATATTCTAGTAAAAAACTACAAACTTGGATCTAGAAATGCAACAAATTTGCAACAATGGGTAACTAAGAAAATCAATGCCTGTTAAAAAATATTTTTTAAACTAAATTAAACAGAGAATGATTAAAGATTTAAAAAGCTATTGCTAAACACGTTAGAATAAATTTTGTTTGCCCATGCAATACTTAGTAATATAGCACATTGAATAATCAGTAGGAAACAACTTAAAACCAAGTTTTCATGAACTATACAAAAACATAAAGGGGTTAAACTATGTATTGCACTCAAACGTAGTATTCCCCCCTTCCCCCCCATCATTTCATTGAATTAATCAATTTATTTAATTAATTATCTGCTTTTTATCTTTCTTCCCATAAATATAGGTAGTAATTAAGTATTATTAATTATTAAGTATTATTTTGATGATTAATTTAAAAGCTCATTATAACTTTATTTTTTAAATAAGAGAATTAAAATAAAATCTTTGCTTTTAAAGCTCAAAATAATGACAAAAGGAGAAATTTCTTGGCATGACAACAATAAAAGCATATATTACTATTATAACACCATAAGCAAATTTTATCTCCTAGTATTGAAAATAAAAAGTTGGGGCTAGAAACTGCCTACATTTGCCTTCGGTCATCTATCTCTACTAATAATAAAGCTGAAGGTGGGTCTGTCTTTCCTTCTTTCTTTCTTTCTTTCTGTCTGTCTGTCTGTTACGCGTGTAGCGCAAAACCATTCGGTCGATTTTCATGCCACTTGGCACAAAATTAGTTTGTAGTAAATAGTTTTGCACCTCGAAGCGATTTTTCGAAAATTCCATTTCGTTCTTTTTCTATTCGAATTCTTAGCGGAAATTCGATTAAATAGGGAAGAAATATTTCATACACATTTTCAAGTCTTATGTCATTCGAAAGCTTGAAATTTTCTGCATAAAATGAAGTTTTTTTGAAGTTTCTACGATTATCAGGAGAGCTGTAATATTTGTTTTTAGAATCCCAGAATTCAACGCTTACCTTCAGTAAAGCAAGCCAAACGATTCTAAAATGGTTGAGCCGAGAATAAAATTTGTTTGAAAATAGAGATGAAATGAGTTATTTTATCATCGGAAATCAACTTTTCATGTTGTTACCATGGTTACGTGTTCATACTTATTTTTGTTTCGTTCTTTTCCAGCGTTGCCAGACGTAGTATTTTTGATACTACGGTAGTATTTTTTCGGCCCAAATAAGGAGCGTAGTATTTTTCTGGCAACCCTGTTTCCAATATACTAATGACTTAATTAAAAGATTTGGCGGATTTTTTTTTTTCATTTTCACAGATTTTGCATTTCAGCAATATTGATTTTGGCAACGTTTGGAAACAGTAGTATTTTGTAGTATATTTTTTTAGAGGAGGCGTAATATTTTTCTGTTTCAATTATTTGGCAACCCTGTCTTTTTCCCGGTGAAAATGTGCTTTGGGACAATGCTTGGCGCGTTTTCAAAAAGTCACCAACTGGCGCGTTTTTGCGTGTCTCGCGGAGTTGAAAGCTCCGAGAGAAACTACGCAAAATAGTCAGGGTTACCACGCTTGGCGCACCTATCGCCCATTTAGCGAGAAAAGGGTACCTAATGCACAGATTAACCAAATATCGTATCAATTGCGATATTGCATCGTTCTTTTTAAAGTGTTTCATTTCGGAAAATGTATTGTTTTGTTTTTAAAGCTAGGAAAGAAAACTTTCTTCTTCTTTTAAACTTTAGTAAGATTTCTATTGGTTTCTGTGAGCAACAAAATTGTCCTTATTTTCTCTTTTGGCTTATTTTTGTGCATCTCTCCTTGGGGTTGCATTCGAATGTCCCCAAGGGGGTGTTTTACCCCTTTTATGGGGAAAATCAGTGTTTTCAATGCAGATAAAACATGATATGAATTGGCGCGACCACTTGGCGATATGTCACCAAGCTTTTGGTCGCCAAGTGTTTGACGCTAATTTGGCGAAAAAAATTTTTTTTTTTGGTTCAATTTGGCGCTATTGGCGATATTTTGCGAAAAATCCTCTGAATGATGTTAAAATCTGCGATATTTAGGAGATTAATCATTGTAAAACATTTTTTTGCATTGTTTGCAAACTAGGGATAAAAATGTTTGAATTGTTATCTTGCTCACTCCAAGCACTATTTTAGCACTTAAGGCATCTACTAAGCAATTTACACGTAAAATTAAGTAGTGTGGGGTCCATATCAGATTTTTATATCATACTTTGAAGGAATTATAGTTGAATTATAACTAAAATATATCATTTTTTCTGCTATATCAATTATTTTACAAATGAACTTTTAATTTTATACCACGGGCAAAGCCGTGCGGGTACCGCTAGTGCACAATAAAAGAATACCTGGTTCTGATCAATAACCAACAGCGTAATGAAAATCATAAATGGATTAAAATATTAGTATTAAAAAAAAAAATTAAACACCAATCTGGAAAACAACTTCTCAAAACAATTTCTGTTTTTAAATCATTATATATCAACATTTTTCTTTTACACCACACAACAGGGTTGCCACAAGAAAAATGCAATAAAAAAGTAGCAAAAGTAGCATAAATATATCAAAAAAGTTGCAAAAAAGTAACCTAAAAATTTCAAAAAAGTAGCTTGTGGAATTAAAAAAGTTGCAAAGAAAAAAAGATGCATTCATATTATTAGATAAATGTAGTAATAAACAAACTGTGGGTTGAAAAATCATACAGTAGCAAAAAATCTACACCCTCATTCTTAATGGACGTAAAATGAATGCGCTAATACAAAGGGAAAAAGATAGAACTATTGCTACAACTTATGAAAAAAGGGAGTTGATTTTTTATTTTCCACTATTAGAACTAATTTCATTCAATTAGCTTGATTTTTGTTCAGTAAAAAGTTTAATTTTTCTTTATATTTAATGCGCTCTCTCTTTTTTCCAAGAGCTTTAAACTACTTTCTATGACAACCTGAACTATTTTCATGAAACTACAATTAAAAATCAACGTAAAGCAATTGTCAAGAAAGCACTGCAAATAGCTATTACAAGAAAAAGAATGCAATATCAGCATAAAAATTCTAAAGTCTTCTGTTACAAGAATTAGCTTTATAAATTTCTTGGCTGTAATAACTAGACCTTCAAAAACACGGCAGCACTTTTAATGAGTACTGCGTACTTTTGCCTGTAACTTGATTTTCCAGTATAATTTTTTCTTCTAATTTTTTAACTACCTTTCTCAAATCAGCCTTTTTTTTCAGGAGGGGGGGGGGAGCACTTTCATTCCTGTTAACATTTTATTTTATTTTATTTCATAACCTAAGGCACTCTTTTTTATCCCATCTGGTACCAATGTAACGCTAATTTCAGAACGTTAAATGCGGATACGATTTGCGATCAGGACAACTATAATAGAAAATTATGATGAATATTGCAAAGAAGCAACACTCAAATTTTATTTTTCTGATTTTTTTTTTTTGAGATTGAGAGTTTTTTCCAGGCACTCTCACATAGAATAGTTGTGCTTTGGTTTGATGTTATAAATTCATTTCTATCTCAAACGATATCCACATAAAGATTCCACAAACTGAAACGATTTGACAAAGAAGTAATGACTACAATTTCAAGTGGAATGCTACCGACTTTTTCTGGAATAGGGCCCTAAATTATAATTTTTATTAGTGCTTCATTTTTTGAAAGCGATTAGAAATATTATTCAAATATTGTAGAACTTGACAAAATTGAAGCAAAATCGGAGATACAGCACTTGACTACAGCCCTAACTTGACGCAGCGAATGATAGTGTTCAAAACGGTAATGGAGTGTTCAAAAATGTTTAAAACAAGCTTTTAGTAGAAATAAAAAGAAAATTTATTTATTTCTATTTCAACAAAACTTAATAAACATTGAAAAGGGGAAAAAATCTATTTCTCACAAATGATGTATAAAGATTACTTTTCACAATGTAGAAGTCCCTAGAAGCATGTAAATTGCAACAAAAATAAGCTTTTTAGAATTAAATAATTCAAGAATTTGTATTTTAGTTAAGCTATGATGACCAATATTAATAATTAACAGCATGATTCCTGAAATTTTGGGCCATGCTTGAAAAAAAAATCTTTTGAAGGGAATTTCCTGCCCTAATAACATTTGTAAAATGAATTTTCAGGCAATTCCATGTTTCCCAGTTCAGTCAACACCCTATTTAAAGAGTTCGGATGACAAAAAACTTGAATGCTACTTAGCAAACCACTTTTTGCCAAAAAACATTAAAATAGGTTATTGATTATTTAAACTGATCCTGAGTGCTGTTTAAAAGAAATGGAGCATATTGGTCCATAGTAAAAGGCAAAGAAGGGTCTTTTTAAAGAAAAATAAGATGAAATGGGAATAAAGAGAAATAAGAAATATGTTTTAAAATATTAAATAAACAACAAAAAGGGTGAAAAAACTCAACTATTATTGAATAAAAACTTGCTTTGGAAAAAAAAAAGTTTCCAAAAAAGTAGCTTTAGTGAAAAAAGGTTGCTTTTTAGCTAGTTTTTGTATAAAAAAGTCTCCAAAGTCGCCTTGTGACAAAAAAAGCAGCAAAAAGTAGCATTTAAGTAGCCTGTGGCAACCCTGCACAACTAAAATAGAATATTTATTTCATTAAGATTCAAAACTTGTCTTTCCCAGCAGTATACAAAGCCATGAGCCCAAGATGTGCATAGGGCTACAACCTCGTCCATAACTTTTTACACACTCAATATGCCCATCTGAGCCAATATTTAGAAAAGTGCCAATTTGAAGTTGGAGTTTTCTGAAAAAAAAATTTTTTTGCAGAAAAAAACTAATATTGGATTTTAAGTCTAAAGTGGGTCTAAATGCAAGAAAATAAAAGGGGGGAGGTCAAGGAAGTTATTTACCCCCTCCTTAGATTACTCACTTTTAAGCCGTTACAGATCTGATGAATGTTACAGATCTGATGTTAATATGAGCTACATATTTGAGTTTATGCTATCAGTCTTCGTTAACATCTCTAAATATGATATCATTTCCTTGCAGTTTTAACATAGAATTAAGATAATTATATTAAAATATATATATTAGGCTAAAAAATCAAATTTCATTATGAAAAAGCATTTCTTGGAAATAAAAATGAGCGATAAGGTTTTTAGATAAAATAAATTATGAGATTACCAAATCCAAGCTAATAAAACATTAGTTTTGTTTTAAAACAACACACAACTTCAAATTTTTCAACACACAACTCTGCTGCTTGCTTTTCTTTAATTAGTTGCAGGAAAAATTTAATTTCTTGATCAGAAATTCAAATTTAGCATGCTAGTTATTATCTAGTTATTTAGCGAAGTTATAAGAAATTGAGGCACAAAAAAATAAATAAATTTATTTATTAAAATAATAATAATTAATTAACTTAATTTCTGCAGTGTCAATTTTTCTTATTTTACTAACTTCTATTGTTAGGTCATACAAACCACAAATGAAGCAATTGTACTAAAACTCATTGCTTTTCATTTTTTAAGAACAAAAATATTCAATATATATGGCTAAAGTATAATTTTTGCTTTTTATAATTCTGAAACGTGTGAGTTAGTTCTGTAACATATTTGCTGTTTTTCAATGTTACCGCTCTGACTGTTACCGATCTGACAAACTGACAAAGTTTTTTTTTTATTTCCGAGTCGATCGCACTAAACCAAAATCAAACACGTGGTTTTTTCACTTGTAACAAAGGACTATACTTATATATAAAATAATTTTTAAAATAATAAAAACTGCGCATTTTAGAGCGTGTTACCGATCTGATAACTCAAATGACACACATTTTATAAAATCACTTAAAAAATCTTACCTACAATTTTAGATGCAGAAATGCAAATTTTTAATTACAATTCGATAAAACTTTCCACCAGGTACTCAGTATCACGTGGTATAGGTGCAGGAAATGATTTTGGGAGCCTAAACATAGATCGGAAGTTATTGTTACCACTCTGACGGCGGAACTTGGGACACGCTTATTTCGCATCAGCTAGAAAATCAGAAATCGATTAAAACAAAAATGAAGTAAAATATTAACAAAGGAGTAAAAATAGAATCGTTTTTTGTGCAAGTGCGTTTTTTTAGGAAGTTAGAAAGTGCGCATGACCTGTTTGCATGCTAAGCTTTGCTACTTGGGACACGTTACCGATCTGATTTTTGATGTATAAACACAATATTTTCTGATGAAAAAAAAAAATTTTTTTTTCTGATGTTATTAGATGAAATGAAAGAAAAACTTATCTTCTTTCTGGGGAAAATTATTTTTTTAACTAGTTATTGAAATACTGGTGAAAATTCACTTGGGACTTAAATTGGCACTTTTCTAAATATTAGCTCATCTATTTTCAATCTTGTTTTTTCTTTTTTCTTTTTTGCACAAGGAATTTTTCTTTGAAGCATTGAAATACATTAATGGGGGCAATCGAGAGCACATAGTTAGCACACTATTTAGTAAATAATTGATTAAATAATGAATATTGCTAACACAAGTAGACATTGAAAGAGATTTTAATGTTATTCGAGGCGGTAACTTGCTACTGTAAAACTTACTTTTGTAATTAGAATTTTGCTCATTAAGCTAAATTTGTCCTACAGAATATACATATATTTTGCTCAAATAACTATTTATCTAAAATGACAAAGCAAGAAACTAAAGTAAAAAAAAAAAAAAAAAAAACGCATAAAATAAGAACTCAGCAATTAACTTACATTTTCTAAAATATTGAGAACACTATCTTTTATCAAGAACTTTTCAGATACTTCAATTTCATTCCAATGCATCCTAAAACATGAAAAACAATTAATATTGCAATCATAAGAATTTTATCCAAAACTTGAAAAATCAAAACTTTTCAAAAAGTAAATGCAGGTTGTATTTAAAATCATCTAAAAAATATGTTTCCGAGTTCTTTTATTTAAATGAGAGCAAAAAATGCCACAAAGAAAAAGTCTTTCGCTTTACCACACAGTAAGCATTTAAATTCCTTACACATTTACTTTAGAGAAAGTTGAATATTCACAAGCAAAATTTTTTGCATCTAAAAAAATATTGATTTAGAGCCTTTGATTATAATTGGAGGACTTCAAACTGTAGCATTTTTAAAACTAGCTAAAAAGATGTGCTAAATGATTAGGAGGACAACATTGATTAAAATTCCTAATTAGTTATCTTAAAAATGTTACTAGTTCTGCACTTCCTAAAGCAGCAGATGGTATGCCATACATAAGTAAACTAGCTGTCGTGGCCGTCACGAAACTTTCTTCTATATCTATCTTATGAATTCCAGTTACAAAATAAAATACGTACTCGCCCGAATAATTGGAAACAGCACCAATTTCCCAATTATCGTAATAACCCTGCAAATGCAGAATCAATGAGCGAAATTGGAAATCATTACAAAAGCCTTGTTTAGATTAATTGCAAACATTTTATTTGTTAGTCAAAAGAAATTGGCAACAGCTAAAAATTTCAAATCATTGAAAGTTTTCAGCTGTTTCGATAATTAAATGGCGTGAAAGCGATTTTTTAATGAATTAATTTTTCGCATTGTTGACTAAGCGCAAAAATCACCCCACCCTGCCCCTGGGGCGATTGGCGCCAAAATTTATTCGATGCTTGTTTCCATATTGGGTTAGTGTTATTCCAAATTTCATTCAAATCGCAGCAATATTTCTCGAGATACAGTAGGTGCAATGACAAAATAAGCACTTTTGATTGCTCCACCCCCCTTTGAGATATTGACACACAAATTGAATCAGCACCTGTACTCAATAGGGTCTACCTATGGACCAATTTTCGTTTGATTCCGCCGGTTACTTCCTTAGATATAGCAGTCACCTCCGCGCAGAACACGTGCGATTGCTCCACCCCCCTTCGAGATATTGACAAACAAATTGAATCAGCACCTGTACTCAGTAGGGTCTATTTATATACTAATTTTCGTTTAATTCCGCCGGTTACTTTCTGAGATATAGCAATCACCCCCGCGCAGATCACGTGCGATTGCTCCTCCCCCCTTGGAAGAATTCGCTAAAAAAAGTCAGGTGCACCAGTTCACATGGTGGTACATATGTGCAAAAATTTTTGTTCGATTTCATGCAGTAGTTTTTGCTCTAGCGCGGCCACAAAAACTGGTCACACACATACAGACTCACACACAGACAGACAGACACACAGACAGACACACAGACAGACATTTTCCAAAAATGGTTGAAATGGACTCAGCGCACCTCAAAACGTGCAAATCCGTCAAAATTCGACATTCGAAAATTTTCACGAAACCAATACTTTCTTCTATATATTAGATATAGAAGAAAGTAAAAACTTAGAAGGTATATGCTAAAACAAAAGAGGGAAGATGATAAGACTCTAGATATAAATATAAAATTAGATGCTGAGAATTTAAATTAAAAAAAAAAAATAGATCCAATATAATGATGTGCACTAGTCCCACAAAAATGAGTGTATGCAGGATGGAAATATCAACTTTATTAAAAAATAAAGGGCTGTGTTACGCGACAAACCAAATGGTATATGCTGTATATTACAAAACAGCATTGATCACTAAGCCAAAGGTTCAAAATAATACTGAATTACTTTTAATAAGAACAAAATTTGTGAACTAATACATCGAGAAAAGTAATTCATCATTTTATAAAAAAAAAATTACTAGACTGACTAACATTATGTCAATGAAAATTGAATGTTTCCACTCTTATGACATCTTAAATCAAAATGAGGGGAACTTATTTTTATTTTACAATAAAGGAAAGGTTAAGATAAAAGTGTTCACTCTTAATATTTAAAAATGAATAAATAAATAATGAGCAGAAGCTAAAATTCAAGGCGAGGTGACAAAATTCCTGCTAAAATTATCAAGTTTCCCTCCTTGAATATAGTCAAGGTCAGAAGACCCTCATATGAAGAAGGTTAGAAAGTATTCAATTGAAACTCAGAAGCACATATTTGTTTGCCTCTCAGTTAGAAGTTAAAAATGTTTTTAAAAAGAAAAAGAAAAACATTTAATTTTTTTTAAATCTAGGGGATCTCATAAGTTGTAGACATTGTTATTTATGACATATGATTTGCAGTTTTCTCTAAAATGAAAACATGCACTTTTCATAAAAAGTGTTTGTCCTCTTAATCTTTTCTTTTATTTAGAGCACCATGGGTACAACTTAGACCATGCTTCCAAGACAGAAAAGATTTGAGATCCCTTGATACCTTGAGATGAGATGAAATCCTAAAAACGAAATTGTAGGTCATATTTGATGAAGTTAAGGGATGGGAAGGGAATGGATGGGGTCGAAGAGAATCAACACCGACATAGGAATTATGCCATTGCAGTTCGTTTATTCAGAAAGAGAAAGAAAGGCTTTGATACAAATAGTTTTGGATTGGAATAATGATTAAAATGTACTTTTATAAGAAATATGATTTTATATTTCCTTCAGTTTTGTTTTCTTTGGAAGTAAATATTGAAGGAATGAGATCGATTTTTTTCCCGTCCCATGGTCCGTCTTGGCGATTTTGTCAAGACGGAAATCTGTCCTGAGACGGAAGGTCTTGCATCCATGTAGAGTGCGTGTGAAGTGAAGTACTCAAGTTTTTAACATCTTAAGTAGAAATCAGAATTCATGTTTTCAAACTTTTCAGCAGTAAAATCTAAAGCAGTCATAAAATGTTTTATACTAACTTAACCCATCTTTTTTTTTTTCGAGTTCTTTGTTATCTGAGTGGAAATGAAGTTAAAATCAGTTACCTTCCACATTTAAAATTAGGATGCTAACCGTACATAAAGTTTAGAAGAAAGTTTTTCATCCTATTAAACACTAAATTTTATCCTCTGCTAAAAAAACATCCACAGTTGATTTGATCCACTTAATTGAGTGACCACAAACACTGAGGACTATTTTTACTAGTAAAAAACTGGATAATGTTTAATTGGATAAAATTGTTCTTTTCTTGCCCAGGACAAGAAAAGAACTTTTCACCAATTCAGCACTTAATTGCACACAATTCTTTAAAAGAAAGAGTGCAAAAACAAATCAAACAAAATGTAAAATATTCTCATAGGTATTTAACCTTCTTGCATTATATTATTAGATCTCGTAAAGGGTGAAAAAATGAATACATGCAAGAAACATAATGCTTAAAGTAATTTTAAGCGACATACAATTTACAACACCTAAAATTTTCTAACAGAGAATTACTTGAACAATAAAGCTAGAATACAATGAATTTCTTTATAATTGCGAGCAGTAATTTAAATTATAAAAAAACTTAATCCAGTTATAGAAAGTTGAATGATTCTTTAATATGATAACACAGGCCAACGATGAAAAAACTTTTTTAATGAAAATACCTTATTCTTACGTTGTTTAGGTTGCTGAATCCAAATATGATGCTTAAAAGGTTGTATCAGCCACGATTTATTCACATTTTATAGTTACATTCATGAAATAAAGAAACATTTTTAGAATTTAACAGCTTTTTCATAGTTAAGATAACATGAAAAAATAGGTCTAATGAACAAAGATGATGTTGGCAGCACTGCTGAAACACATGCTACAACATGATGGGGGATTACTGTTGGTCACTTCACCGGGAAGTTCAGCAAGCTATTCATCGCAGGAAAAGCTACACAAGAAGCTTCAAGGAAAAAAGGGAAAGAAAATATAAAGCAATTCCAGTTGACAAGTGAACCTTGTATCATCACATAAAATTACTATTCCAAGTATTTTACTGTAAATACAAACCATTTTTACGATTCTACAGTGTTTCATTGATTTCCCTATATACTGTAAATGGGTATTAGACTATATAATAAAATACATTTTGCTTGGAAACTAAGGGTGATACATAAAAACTACAAGCAGATTTGGATTCAGCACATAAAAATCTATCAAGATCAGCTATTAAAATTAAAAAAGTTTTCAAAAAGGTTTTTTTTGTTGGCCTGTGTAATTAAATAACTTACTTAATATAGCTGTCAATAAGTCTTAAACCAAAGTGGCGAACAATGGAAGGATTTGATTTCTGTGAAAGATACAATCCACATTTTGCTCCAATTGGGGAATTATCTTTAAACTCTTCAAGCATCTTAGAAACAGAAAATAGTTATGCATTATTTCAAGAAAATAACAAAGGTGATAATTATTAATAAGTAATATTTACAGTAAAAAAACATTTTTCGGAACAAAGCAAAGCAAAAACTACAGGAAATGTCAAACTATGTATTTAAAGAATATTGATGATTTCCACGAATAAATGTAAAAAATTAGCAAATCAGTTATAGAACTATACTGCAAAACATTACCAGCAACAACTATACTACACTGAAAGGTTTCTTGACAAAAACATTATGATGTCAGCGTGGCGTTATCCTATGAAAAACGAGCTGGATAAAATGTCACAGCCTACTTAACGAATTAGAGCAGATCGCTAACTACTTATGAGTTCTTATTGGCTCCGCCCGAAGTCAGTGTCAATTTAAGTTGCTGTCTCGTATAGTATGTGGTGGCCTTCTCGTAACTTTCTTCTATATGTATCTAATGAATTCTTGGGACTAACGTATACTGCTCATGTAATCACTGCTATAAAATTCTGATGAATTTAATCAGTAGAAAAATAAAGTAGTTTGGAAGATTTTTTAAAATTCACATCATCCCCAGAAAAACGCGATATAACGAGGGGTTACTGTATTAAAAGTTAAATCCATTTTTCAAAGTAGTTTTGTTTAAATGTTTTAATAACTATTAATTAGCTATTTTATCAATCTAAAAATCTTTACATCAGAATTTAAAGTGATTTTTTTTTTCTTCTGAGTAAAAGCAAAACTGAATTAATTAGTACTCAGTGTACAAATCTGCTAAATATTTTTGATCAAACTATTTTATTTATTTATTTATTAGTTATTGTTGTTACTTTTGTAATCAACTTTATCTGAGAATTACTATAAATATTCTGTACTGGAAAATAAGCTTATTGTTTCAATAGCATTACAGTGGTTTCTTTAAAAAAACTCATAACAAAAAAACAATACAAACTGTACTCATTTTTCATTATTACCAAATGCATCATTTCTCAATATTTTTAATTATTAATTCGGAGCACTTTATTTTAATAACCTAAAACTCCAAAAGTTTACTTCAGTGTCTGAAATCAGAAATTGTAAAATTCATTTGAAAATGCATTTTGATTATCAATATCAAACTTAAACATGTTTTGGACAGAAGTTTAGGTTTTTGACAATTATGTTAAAAACCATGTCAAAAAGGGGTTTTTGAAATGATGGTAAAAACCACGGTTAAAACCTCTGACTGTCAAAAACTTGCCAACCCTGTAAACTGCACGCAACCAGATGCGTAGCAACAATTTTGGCTCCCTTAGCAAAGTAACTTCATGACTATGCATCCAATTATATATATATATATATATATTTTTAAATTAAAAGTATGAAACTTTACAAACAATTTGTTGAAGAACCACCCACTAGGGGTAGGGAAAAGTGAAGTGAGATATTTCTAGTCAGTTGCAGGCGAAACGCCTAAAAAGATGCAACTTTTAGCCCCCAACATAACTATATAAATATATATATATATATATCTTACTACTATTATAAATGCGAAAGTTTGGATGTTTGGATGGATGGATGGATGTATGTTTGTTCCTCTTTCACGCAAAAACTATTGAATGGATTTTAATGAAACTTTTACCATAATGTAGCTTATACATCAGAATAACACATAGGCAGTGTTAGAAGTAGAAATTTAAGTCTAGGCGTCATTGTGACTCCTAGGATCAATTTCTAGGCGTCAAAATGAACAATCTAGGCGTCATTTTTTTAAAAATTCAAATATAATCAGAATTTAAAAAAAAAAAAACTTTATTCAACAGAAATGCAACAGAAACACAATCCATGTACGATATGTTACTGGCAATGTATGAAAATGAGCATGGTATAGAATGTTATTGCTTCAGACTAGTGCTGAGCGATGTTGCAGATTTTAACATCGCAATACATCACCAGTATAACATCACGATGTGCCGATATATCGCGATGTTACTATGTATTTCCTTTTCATTTAATTATGGGGGGTCAGGGGGGGTTTCATAGTGTTGTCCCAGTATCCTTCGTCTCTCCCCTTTCCAGAACAGTGGATAACCCTTCAAATAGAGAGCAGGAAAAATGCAGCAACTACATGGACGTATTTATTGGGAGCGAGGGGGGGGGGCAATGCCCTACCAATTTATTTGGGATGATTCTAAATAATGAAAACATACCTCCCAAAATCATGAAGCGAGAAATCATGCATTTTTTCTAAGAAGTTCAGAAGAGTTCTGAAAAAGGCAGAATGTCCTTTTCTCATAGGAAAAAACATTATTCATTAAATAGAAATGATAAGGCATTGGTGTCTAAAATAACTTTTAAAGTGAAAGGGTAATTCTTTAAAGGAAAATATAGACAAAAACATTGTAAGTGATTAAAAAAGAGCCGAGCAAAATGTTTTCTAAAGAGCTATACCTGTCTCTAAGGAGAAGGGGAACAAAAGGTATATAAACTATTAAGGGCAGAAAACCTAACTCAGTAGGACCAGCAGTTTTATCATCTTAACTCAGGATTGTAGTTACTTTCTTGAATAGCTCTAAATTAAGGGTGGAGGATACTCTTTCACTCACTTTCTAAATGCTTTTTAAAAAGTATGATAATCATCAAAGTCTGAATAAATTAATCAGTCATTTTCAATATTAAAATCCAAACAAACCAGTCATCAAAAGTTTTGGAAAAAAAAATGTTAAGTTGGATTGTAAAAAAAATCGCTAGTTTTGGAATAATCCATTTGGCACAAATTTTGGAAAAATGGCTGAAATTTGATTAAAAAAAAAAAAAACTGTTAGTTTTTCGATAAATTTCTAAAAAGTAAAACTCATTAGTAGAACTGGAAAAAATAAAGATTATCCATATAAAATCGTAAAATCTAAACAAATTTTCAAAAATATTACGAAAAATCAAACAATAATTAGCATGTAGGCAATTATTAGAGCTATTGTTTGCTCAAAGAAAAAAAAAAGAACTTGCCCCCCCCCCCCCCCCTCAGAAACTCAGTCTTAAATTTTCCCATGGACATCTACCACCCAAATTTCTTGGAAATCTTTTGAATCAGTTTGCCAAAGTATACCTGCCAATCTCTTCAAATAAAAAATAGGAAGATTTGTGAAAAAAAATCGGAAGTTCTCTCGAAATTAATCACTTGAATTCAATAACTTAAATGTTTCATTAAAATAATCTACTAACTAAAAAAACATTAAAAGTTTCATTAAAATGTAAAAAGTAACTTTGTCCAATTGTCCAATTAGCTTCAAATACATTTGCATTTATCCCTTCTTTTTGCAATTGCTATTCATTTCTTTTTCCTTAAACAAACTCCTTGAAAATAAGAGATATATCCTGTGTCATCTATAGCTCCCAACAAGCCAAGCGAGCAAGCGGGTTGTAGACACAACACAGTGATAATTTCGCTGACTCAAGCGCACAAGTTCAGCTATCAGCCTAATAATAAGCATTAGAAAAGGAGAGGGGGGGGGGGGGTGCATGGAGCAGATAGAGTTGAAAATTTTGATGGATGTTTTGAATTATTTTTTGCTTGCTCAAAGCTATCGCTGCCTTTTTCTATTATGAAGACAATAAGGAGCGTTGAACCAAACACGGAACAAAAAAAAAAAAAAAAAAACACCGCACCCACCGCGCATAACCACCCACGCACAACTTCGTAAGGCGTATCCCATCATGCATTTCACCGCCGCCAGAGCTGTGGGGGGGGGGGGGGGAGTATGCTTCGCGGACAAACTGCGGGGAGGAGCGGGAGAAATGTTATCGCGAATCCTTTTCTTTTCGTCTCTCATGATGAGTCAGGCAAGAAAGGCTTTCTGCGATCCCAAAATCTTTAGGCCTCAAACTTGGCGCCTGGGTTTGGATGTTTAGGCGTCAAATGGAAAATTTTGGTCACAAAATACGACTAACGACCGCTTATTTCTAACACTGCACATAGGCTATAGTTTATAACGAAATTTGAAAAAGTTCGATTGGTAGCGCTTTTTTCATTCCAATTTAAGGTACATTTTTCGCATAAATCCGCGAAAGCTTTCAACAAACTAATTCAATATTTAGTGCATCATCTCAACTCCCTGTCGATAGCTAGAATTGCGTGTATCATTTCCGCTATTCGCATTAAGTTTTCAAGGCTATTCTCAAGTCAAATCAAAAAGAAAGTTTTTTTCAGCTTCATGGTTAATACATGGCTTTTACCTAGACACTGGAGACGCTCGCGCGCCCGCTCGCTAACGAGCTTTTACCATGATTTGTATTCAAAACATTTTGTGGTGTAAGCAATGTGTTTTTTTATTGTGCTTTGAAACGTGCAAATATTATTTTGTAGTATAAATTGTATTCTACAGTATTTTCTGTAGTAAGAATTGTTCACTGCATCAATTATTTTCGCGAGTTTTGTAAATATGTTTTAGAATATCGGTAACGTAATCGCTAGATGAGATTGGCAACTAATAAATGAATTAGGTTCATTATTTCCAATTTGATGGAGCTTTAAATACAACCTTTCGGCATTTCTCAAATTTGTTTTCGTTGATTTGGCACTTTCTGGGGATATTTACAATTGGCCAGTTACTTAGTATCCGATTGAACAGGAATTTTGCCAAATTTGTTGCAAGATTTTAATAACCGGTAAATCCAAGCAAATTAGAAGGTATAGCGGTCTCTGGGGTGCTAAATGCTAAATGCAAGATTTTAGCAACTGAGATGCACGGAGATTTTTTCAACTAACGCCAGTTTTTGTGCCAAAGACTACGCAATAATACTTTACTTCTTACACAACGTAACCAAAATAAAATGATTATTGTCTTGATGAGAAATCTTAATCATCGAAATAATACTCCCACATTCGAAACGTTCAGTTTTTTTTCTTTTGTTGGCATATTCCGTATGTATCCAATAAAAACCTTTTTAAAATTATGTCAAAACGTAAGGTAATCCGCATATTAAATTAATCAAACCCTTAAACAAGACTACATTAAAATTAACTTGCGTTTTTGCACAAATAATTGTCAAACGTTCCCTATTAATTACGAAATCATTGAGTTCAAAAACTGTTAGCGTCATTTTATGGTCAGCAATAGTATCTCAGCATTTGATGACTATTTCTCTGAGACAAAAATTAGTGACATAATAATACTTAATGTATTTTCATAAAGTAGGAAGGGGAGTAAAATTATCCTAGGTATCCCAAAAAAGTTATCCAAAATTTGGTGTGTTTTGAGTTTAGGAAAAAAACCCAAAGGTGAGTATGAATTGTTTCTATAAATCATTATTGGCCCAGGCAACGCCGGGTATTTTTGCTAGTATATATATATATATATATATATATATATATATATATATATATATATATATATATATATATATATATATATATATGTATATATATATATATATATATATATATATAGAGAGAGAGAGAGAGAGAGAGAGAGAATTGTTTAGTGCAGTATGTGCTTTGCCAGCGCCCCTCTATTTTGGTAACTGCCCCGGAGCAATCAACTTCTTACTCCTCTACACACAACTGTGCAAGAAATTTATAAATGTTAATTAGTTGCAGAATAGAAGACAAGTAAAGACACGAATGAAAAGAGAAACTTGCTCTGAGCTGAGACTTTTGTTTTTTATAATTCAAGTGAAAATAGACAAATTGTGTATATTAAACTGTATCTCCCAAACAAACCTTCTGAAATGCAATTATAAAAGACAACAATAAAACTTCAACATCAAGAGTCATTATACCTTATGAGCAGCAGCTCGTTGATCGGCTGGAGTATATGGATTCATGATTAAATTTACAGCCTCAATAAGCTGATTCGATGTTAACTCTATGCTCTCCATCATGTGCTTTTCAACTTGAAATTTCAGGAAACTAAAAATGAATAAAACTGTTCAAGAAAAAATATACTTCGCAGAGCCTTTTTTAAAATAAACTGCTACATCTATAATTACATTTGGATGAAAGATGCTTTGAAGAATACGAATATTTGTTCAAAAATAAAAAATATGAGCAAAAAATTAAAAAGAGGTGAATTTCACAGCACTTTGCAGTTTTTCTTTTAAAAAATAGTTTGAGAAATGTACTATTTTCTTAGAAATTCATTTTTGGAGCTTTATATTCACAATTTTTTTTCAAATTTAACAGGATAAACAAAAATTTACCGGTACAGGTACAGTTACAGTATTTTTCAGAAAACTGAATTTTGCATTAAGAGATAAGCTTCTAAGGCAAACATTGAAGTTATTTTCCTGCTTTCTCGTGCAGTGCTCATGTGAAGGCTGCATTCGGCTCTAAATTTTGGACCATGCAGATGAAAATGTCCTTATACACTCTATGCACAAGATGTCACTATCGGGTATTAACCGTCACTCAGTGCTCAGGGTACTACTGTAGTAGACGAAAATAAAATTCATTAGCTTCCGTTAACACTAAAGTCCTTGTGAAACCACGTTTTCATCCGCAAGAGCGTACGCAAGCGCGTTTTACCACTCAACCGATTAATACGACTCTTGTAAACACAACCAGTTCTCCAGCTTAAAATCTCTTTCTATCCCTAGAAAAAAAGGCTCTTTTAAAAGTATTTTTTATAAAAAAATCAAAAGTTCAAATTTTGACGTCTCGAATTTAAATTAGGTTTTTCAGAATAAACAATTGCGATAAGTGTGGCGTACGTTCGAGAGCACATAACTAAACTTTGCCACAGAAACGTCAAGTCATTTTGGCTCAGTGGAGAAAGTACTCGGTTACCACCAAGAAGAACCCTTGGTCCAGGCGTCTGCATGAACACACATCTGTACGCCACATTGGTTACTCAGGAACTTAACAGATGGCGCCACTGAAACGCCATGCAATCTTGCATGTTGGAGGAGGGGGAGGTGAATGTAAGACGTTGACTAACTGCCCATTTTAAAGAGGGACTACATCATCAAACCGCTAGTTTGCATTTTTTTCCCGAACTGAAATAAATAAATAAAAATGCGTAACTGGATAGAAAATTCTTGCTGAACGATTATTTCAAAAATTAATACAGTATACTCTCGATTATCCGAGGGGTTCTAGGGGGGGGGGGGGGAGAATCCTCAGTTAACTTGATTATTGTAGAGCAAAAAATTTTCTTTAAAAACACGTCCGAAACACACAGACGAAAGCATCTGACGTCGTTAAACACATGTACTTTTCCGAGGACCCCTAGTTTATTCCTACAGCTCTAACAAGGCCGTATCCAGAAAAAAATTTCGGGAGAGGCCCAGTTTCGCGCATTGCCCAAACACACATACATTTTTTTGTGTGTTATGAGTCTAATTTCTAGTCCCCCCCCCCCTCCACGATGCTTGATGTGTGTGTGTTTTTCATTTATTTATTCTTATTATTTTTTTGAACTAGACCTTTATTGGGGGTAGGGGTATCAAGAGAGATATGCAATGAGAACTTTTTTAAGTGGGGTAGAATATCCGTAATTTTAGGGGGTCCGGGACAGTCTTACGAAATTGTTAAAACTTTGAAAGACACATCTTTTGAAGATTAAAAATAGATATTAAAAAATACTTATAACGTCAATCTCTTTTTAATCACTAGTACTGCAGAGAACAAAAAAGAATGCAGGTAGGGTAATATTTTTTCTCGTGCTAACTAATAAAGGAATAAATTACAAAGTAACTTCTAAAATACTGAATTAGGTATTTAATGAATAGTCAGAAATGAAACATGTGAGTCACAAAGAATTATTTTTGAAAATATGCTACAAAAAATGCTGGAGTATAATTTTGGCATTACGCAGAATATTTTTTAATCAAGGAGGCTGTGTTTCGCACAACTTGATGCCCACATCCCCCCCCCCCCCGATTTGTGTTAGAAACTTTAAAATTACATTAAAATTACAGCTACATTTAACAAAGTTTTCAAGGTTTTTAAGCATTTGTAAATTAAATTTTTTTAAATTAACTTTTGTCTAAGATTGGTGAGCGTCCAGCAAAGCAGGGGGTCTGTTAACGTATCCGTTTTTGTGTGGTCTTGCTGATTGAAGACATGTTTAGCTATTAAAATCCCTCGAGGGTTACAAATGCTTATAAATGGGGACCAACAAAGTACCCTCTTCATTGAATTAGGGCGGTGAGAAGCAATCTCATCCTAGTCGGAAGCTAGCGGCCCAGCGATTAGGGGGTAAAAATCTGAGTGGTGTAAGCTTTATAAGTTTTATGGGGGAGGGGGGGCCGCCGATCAAACTAACAAGTAGCTTGCTTTGAGCCTGAATTGATTTGGGAAAGAGAACTAGTGCTAATGAGAGTCTTGTTTTCGAGTACGTTTTGCAGCTAATGAAAATTTGAATTTTTTTTTTTTTTTTTTTACTTCTTCAAATTTTCACTCGTTTAATAGTTAAAAGGAAAAAAAACTTTTTTTTTGCCATTTGAAATTAAAAAGAAAAGAAAACTTTTTTTTTTCTGTTTTACATTATAAAACACTTTGGGTTTGGGGGGGGGGCGGTCCCGTCGCCCCCCCCCCTCTGGATACGGCCTTGAGCTCTAACCAAGGGCGTATTTAAGGGCGGCCCAAAATTGAGAAAGATTTTTTCAAAAGTAGGTGTTCGGTTCGTGTTTGCTCAAAAAGAAAAAAATCCTTAACAAAAAAAGCTCACCCTCTATTAACATTGTTTTCAAATGTGTATGTAAGGGAGGGCCCCAGGGGGTCTTTCCCTCCTATAACCCTCCCACCTTGAAAAAAAATTCGATTTTTTTTAAAAATAAAGGTAGTTATTATTATTCGGTTTAAGTTTACTCTTAATTTTTTCCCCCTTCTTTTAGCTTGAAATACATAAATAAATAAATAATTATTGCTAATAATAATTCATTAGATGGCACCAGGCAGTGACACAACCCAAGAAGGTCAGGGAGCCCTTGCGCTTTACTCAAGAGAAAAAAAGAACGTGTCTTGGCTACTATTAGCACCGATTCCATGGGGCTTGAGAAGGGCTCAATCCCCCACCCCCTTTCCAATTTTGTGCGTGTGCCTTAAGAAAAAAAAAAAAAACGACGGTCCACATTGAAAATATGTAGCAATTTGTCATTGCTAGAAAGAAAAAAAAAATTGAATTTTAATATCTCGAATTTATTATGTTATTTTCAATGTCGAATTGAGATAGGTGTGTGTGTGTGTGTGTGTAAGCGTGCGTGAGTTGCCGTGTGTTGGTGTGTGCGTAGGCGGATGTGCTTCTTCGCCACCGTGTCCTGCACGCTGGAATCAGAACCAGTTTGATTGGAGCGTGGCGTGAAGCGACGGCAATCTGCGGCTCAGGAGCATGCGCAAAAGAAGGCGGCGACCGTCGCCTCGCCAGAGATCGACGATTTCATTCCTATCGCAGACCTTATCGCAGACAGTGACGCACCGTGTGCTGCAGGGGCCGGTGAGCAGGTCTAGATTGCTGGAGCACTGGGATGTGAGACGTTGGTAGACTGCCAATATGAAGGAGAGACTACACCACTGTTGGCACCAAAACGGTAACAAAAACAATTTTCATTGCTCAATAATCGACTAATTAAGATTAAAGGGGCTATAACCATGATTTGGAGTGGTCTTATAGTAAAAGAATTTTTCCTTTATTTCCCTCATTTTTTTCTTATTTTCCCTCGGAAACTCCACTCTTTGTTGTCTTGCAAGGTAGAGCACTCCATACGCTCTGGAGAAGGTTTTTTTTTTTAAATATTTACTCAACACATTTTCTCATTTTCTTTTGAATCTAATACAGTGAACTCTCACTTATGCGCCGGCCCAAGGGACCAACAGAAAAAGGCGCATAAGTGAGAGAGACGCATAAGTGAAAAAGCCCATTCAGAAGACGAAAACAAAGCATATAATTTAGTGACAGCATGAATAAGAACGTTCCTATACAAAATAGGTTGATATCAATTACGGTTTGGCAATTATTGTAACTTAACGTAACTAATATGACATAAAGGAAACAAAAACTACAGCATACCTAAATAGCAATCAATTTATGCTTTAAGTAATCTATAATAGATATTTGTTTTTTAGTTTTGTCATTGAAACTAAAATAAGAATTTTTTCAAAATTAGAACAAATAAGACAAGAAGTTCTGTCAAGAACTAAACGAGCCTACTTTCCCGTACATCGACATCGGCATTCTAGCATCTGATCATTCTTCTCTTGATTATCTAAGACTGAAAATTATGTCAAACATACCTTTTTAGCACTTAAAGCTGATTTCTAAAAGCAAAATATACCCCTCTCATCAGATGAAATAGACACGTAAAAAGTAAATAAACGAATAAATAAAGTTTTGTCGCACCTTTTAAAGAGTAACTGTTACAGTTCCTCCGTAGAAAAAATCCTCCATCGTTTTCAAAAAAAAAAAAAAATATATATATATATATATATAATAATAAAACAAATAAATAAATAAATAAAGTACAAAGAGCATCAAAACACAATTTATCAAAGAAAGAAAAAAAAAGAAAAGAAAAAAAACTCGTCCGTTAATAAAATGTCTCGAATTTCACTTTTAATACGTTGCCAGTTGTTAAATATAAATAAAGAATAAAATGTTCTCGTGATTGAAAATTTTTGTTACAAAAAAAATCGTCTGCAGAAAAAAAAAATAATAATAAATAAAATAAAACAAATGAATTAAATAAATAAAAAATCGTCTGCACAGTCAGTCATTTTTTTTTTCAGAGCATGCATTTCCGCCATGTTTGCGGAGTCGGAGTCGGAATCAGAGTCCTCACAGAAGATTACTCAGAAAAGTACTTAACAAACATTATTTATCAAAAGCATTTTCTTACAAAGTTAGTTTGAAGGAAATCCGCTTTTAAGCTCAGGATCAACATTCAACTTAAACTCCCCGTAGGCGCTAATGTTAATTTTTTTTTCTAAACGGTTCAATATTGAACGAAAAATTGGTTCAAATCAAAAATCGAAGTATGGGAATGAGCCTCTCCGAGATCTTTCAAACAAAAGAAAAGTTATTCCATTCGGACGGTTCACTCAAAAGATATTAGGTGGGGAAAGGTTGCTTGAACGGTTCAATGTTGAACGAAAAAATGTTCAAATTGAAAATTTAAATACGGTAATAAAGTATCCTTGCTGAGATCCTTCGAACTTAAAAAAAAAAGTTTATTTAAATCGCACTCAAAAGTTATTAAGAGTGACAGCTTGCTTGAACGGTTCAATGTTGAACGAAAAAATGTTCAAATTGAAAATTTAAATACGGTAATGAAGTATCTTGCTGAGATCCTTGGAACAAAAAAAAAGTTTATTTAAATCGGACTGTTCACTCAAAAGTTATTAGGGGTGACAGCTTGCTTGAGCGGTTCAATGCTGAACGAAAAACTGTTCAAATCGGAAATGTAAATACGGGAATGAAGTATCCTTGATAAAATCTTTCGAACAAAAAAAAGTTTGTTCAAATCGGACTGTTCACTCAAAAGTTAGCATCGCGGGACTGGTTATTGGAACGGTTCAAAGTTGAACCAAAAATTGTTCAAATCGAAAAATCACGTATGGGAAAGAGCTGTACTCGGCGAGATCTTTCCAACAAAAAGAAGTTTGTTGAAATCGTACTGTTCACTAAAAAGTTAGTATCCGGGACTGGTTATTTGAACGGCTCAAAGTTGAACCAAAAATTGTTCAAATCGAAAAATCACATATGGGAATGAGCTGTACTCGGCTAGATCTTTCCAAAAAAAAAAAAAAAGTTTGTTCAAATCGGACTGTTCACTCAAAGGTTATTGGGGGGGGGGGGGAGGACAGGTTGCTTGAACGGTTCAATGTTGAACGAAAAATTGTTCTAAGGAAAATTTTAAATACGGGGATGAAGTATCCTTAATGAGATCTTTCGAACAAAAAAAAATTTGTTAAAATCGGACTGTTCACTAAAAAGTTAGTATCGTGGGACTGGTTATTTGAACGGTTCAAAGTTGAACCAAAAATTGTTCAAATCGAAAAATCACGTATGGGAATGAGCTGTACTCGGCGAGATCTTTCCAACAAAAAAAAGTTTGTTCAAATCTGAATGTTCATTCAAAAGTTATTAGGGGGGGGGGGACAGATAGACCGACCGACAGACCGACCGACACACAAATTCCCCATCTTAATACCCTACTTTCAAATTTTTAATTTTTCGAAATTCATTTTACCTTTTTGTTTCTTTTTGGCTTTTTCTTAACTTGGCGATATTTTTTTAACTTGGTGATATTTTTTGGACTTGGCCATATTTTTTGGGCTTGGCGATATTTTTTTGATGCATTAAGCCACTTTTAATACTTTTTTCGTCTTTATTTTATTTTTAACGGGAAAGTAGGCTAAAAAAAGGAGTTTTAGTAGCTTAAACAATTTGCAAACACCCTAGAATAGCTACAAAAGGCTTCGCCAGTTTCTAATGCTTTCATTTTGATTCGAAGACACTTTTTCTTAATCTTCTTCAATATCCTCATTAAATCTACACCACTATCCCTCATTTTATTAGTGATATCTTCAGTATCTCATAATTCTCTTGTTACTAAATTTTCATGCTCTTATTATACTAGTTTTATTAAAACAATTAGCAAGTCGGTGTGATACCCGTGAATTACATTATTTTCTCTCAGAATTCCTCTGAAAGTCAAATCCAGAATTTTCAAATTATCAGCCAGCTCTTTTTATAGTCTCGTTAAAAGGATTTCTTTAAATTTCTTTACACCATTCATTTCTCACACAGGAACAATTTCGTCTTTTTACCATTTGGTTGAGAGCATGGTTGAGAGACAAATCTTAGCTGAAGCACAATCCGAAAGCTGAAGTGATAAAACCACAAATAAAGAAAAATAAAATCTTTTAGGGTAAAATCTCAAGGGAGAGTTGCAGGCACCTGCCCTGCCCCATCCCCAATGTTTTAAAGATTGTAACAAAACAAACCAACCGCTTTCATTCACGGAGCTGAAGGAAAAGGTATGAATTTCTTCCCTTGTATACACGAGTTGTCAACAAAGGGTGCTAAACAGATAAGAGCTTTGAAACTTAATTCATGTGGTAAGAATGCTTTCTAAGAAAGCATTCTTACCGCAACGCGAAATATTAAAGAGAAAAATGCTCATTTTTTCAAAGAAAAAACATATTTTTAAAAAAAATCAGCGCATAAGTGAAATATTAAACTTTAAAGCGACGCATAAGGGTGATTCTCCAAAATCCGAACAATATGATGTCCCCGTAGGACAGCACAAAAATTATTTGACCTAGAAAGATTTTTTATTTTTTTAATTCTTAGAAATACTTATTCTGATGTTATTCAATTCATATTAAAGCAATTTTTCATTTATTTTTTCTACAAAAATTTTTGAATAGCCAAAAAGTCATCTTTTTTGCGTGTCCCACCCTGTTTCTAAAATGTAAATAAATTATTTTAAAATTTTTCGTGAACATTGCACAAGTTCCACTTGTAGTGTTGAATTATGTATAGTTATGAGTGTAATGTAGTGTTGTTTTAGCTTATTTAAATGATTATATAATCAGGTAGATCATTTTGAAGTTTGTCCCCAGATTGCATGTCCCATTCCTGGCCTACAAATTGGTTCAATTATTAAAGACAAAAAGAAGGAATTTTGAATCTCGGTGCTATAACACTGTTTATTCTCATCACTTCTTTGGACTCATAGAGTATTTTGTCTATAGAATGTGTCTGCTGTTCGTATTATTATTCATTAGTTCAAAATGAGGTATGTAACATTTTTGATGTCCCTCTCCTCGCCAACATTTCTGTTCTAAATAAAATAAAAATAATAATTCTGCCTGCAGTGTGTAATTGAGTTAAGAGGATAAAAGATAAAAATACCATTATTTACCTTCTATATAATTCCGGGTAGAAATATCAGCCTTTTTTGATTAAAATGTCCCTCTCCTGGCGCAAAAAAAAAAAAAGAAAAAAAAAGTCACTCTAGCATTACTTTTAAAGCACTGGTAAAACATCCGGTAGAATAGATGGATTTATTTACCAAACATTAGTTAAAAATATTAAAAAGGAGTCTCATTTATTAAAAAAAGTATTCATTTAGAAAAATTCGAACTTTATTTTATGATTGTAAATCTCTTTCTTCATATAAATATTAAATTTGTCGAATGCTGCACTCTTAAAACAGTGTTTGTTTAAGGAGGTTGTAAATTACTTTTGTTTGTCAACAATAAACATAGTTTTTCATTCATGTTGAAGTTATTTCTTTGTTATTGTTGAGCGATTCCATACCAAATCACCGAATGGGGGTCGCACGACCGACTCGGATTTTTTTTTAATTTGGTACACAGATTGATGGTATAGAGGTATGAAAAAGCCCAAAAGGAACGCATGTCAGTTTTGTAAAGATAAGTATGGGAATAAATTAGTTGCACTAATTTCAATTCTTCAAGCATGGCTTTATATTAAATTATTTATTTAATTATTTTGTAAATATTTTACTGTTAATAAGGTAAAATGGAATTCGATGCTGAAATTAATAGCTCTTTATCACCATGCTCAGTTAGTAGCCCATCAAATGAAATTTGTCATAAAATATCCTACATCAAACGAAAAGACCTCATTTATTTTCCTGATATTAATGTGATATTCAAGAAATTCTTCAATTAAAAACAGGAGTATCCCAATCACAAGATTGGGTATTGCTTATAATATAAATATTTAGAGCTCATTTATGTTAATTAATTTCTCAAGAAAGTATTTAGTGCTTTATAATTATGAATGCATAATGCTCAGGCATCAGAGAAATACTTTTTCTTGTTTTCATCAATTATCTAATTTATTGTTCAATGATCTAATAAATTAAATTTCATGACATATTGAGTAGATAATACAGCTAATAATAAATATATCATTATTTTTTGGTTTAATTAATTTTAAGTCCATGAGAGGGGGAACAAAAGCATATGGTCGTCGCGAAAAACATGCATATACTGTCAGCAGGATATCTCTTAATGGGAGAAATAACCAAAAGTAAACTCTTTTCCTGTGAATAGCTAACATATCAGTGGCTTGTTCAAAAAAAAAAAAAATTAAAGTTTCTACTGCTCCCCCTTTATGAGAAAAATGGCTGCCAAGATGGCCAAAAACGCATTTTTTGCCTTACGGCTTATCTTTAAGCTAAAATATTTCCAAGAAGGAGTGAGAAACCCAAAAAATTTATTGCGTAGCAATTTACAGGGAGGACCTGTACGAAAGTGAGAAAACCTTTGGTTTTGTTTGCTTTTTTTTGCAATAAATGCCTCAATTTTAGCAAAATCTGCAAAATCAAGTTTTTGTGGTGACAACTTCAAAGAGCCCTGTACCTTGGCAATTTTCATTATGAACGTTCTAGTATTTTTTTCGGAATGCCTGGAGTAACTAGTTTCTATAGATATCTAACACTTTTATTTTGCATGAGTACGATTTTTTATAAAAAAATGATTAAATAACATTACTTTTTTAGTATTTTGACGTGGCGGACAAACTTTGAGGGCATGTATCTCAGAAAATAAGTGGAGCAGGTAACTTTCCTTTTGGGCTTTTTCATACCTCTATACCATCAATCTGTGTACCAAATTAAAAAAAAATCCGAGTCGGTCGTGCGACCAACTTTTTTTTTTTCGGTGATTTGGTATGGAATCGCTCTGTTATAAAATTTCTGATAATCCTTGATAAAATTCATTTGTTTGCTCGCTTAGTGCTTCTTGTCACTCTCTCGGTTTGAAAAAATTGACCCCCCCCCCTTTTTTTCTAGGGTGTAGCATACTTAAAGTGAGTTCCCTCTATTTTTCTCTTAATAAGCTCCTAACAAAGAGTAAGTATGATTTTTTTTTAGATTTTTTTAAGCATTTTTATTTTTATAGAGTTTGTGAGCCGAAAATGCCAGGTTTTTGGAGAATCACCCATAAACGAATGAAATGATCACTATTTTACTATGGAAGGAGCAGGGACCGATGAAAACCGTCGTATAAGTGAAAAAGGCGCATAAGTGAGAGTTCACTGTATATAGAAGGAAAAGTTTTTTTTGTGGTAATTTTTAATTTTGTCGAAATTGCACGTTTTGAGGTATGAGTCCAGTTTGAAAAGTTTTAGAAAATGTGAGGGTGTTTGTATAACCGGTTTTCTTTCTTTTTTTTTTTTTTTGAAAGGGGAAGAAAGCAATGATATCAATAAGGATATGCTTAAAACGTTTGTCAAGAACTTTAATACAATGCTCTTAATTAAACTGTTAGTATGGCAATATACATAGGAACCTTATTCAAATCCGTGTCCAAATTATGACCACCTTCTCTTTTTTTAATCGGGACACACAATACAGGATATTAACTTCTTTAAAAACTCGGGAAGTGTTCGTTTTTTTTAAAGCAATTTACAAATTACTTATTCAGTGGCGTTCCTAGCTCATGTGTTTCCAAGGGTGGCAGTTAGTGATGTCACCCCCCCCCCCTCGGTAGAAAAATGAAATAAAATAAAATAATAATAATAATTTAAATGTTGACTTCTCGAATTCAAATTATGGGTTTCGCTACGACATATTGCGATAAGTGTATGTAGGCCGTCGTGTGTATGTGGGGGGGGGGGGGGGTTCTATTGTTATCATGTCCAGCATGGCGGTGTACGCGGGAAATAGTAGCGTCTAGCGTACATAGACTTAAGTGCGCCCCCCCTATTAAATTCTTAAAAAAGGTTCCTTATGGTGTTGTTTTTGTGGATTCTGCGCCATCAAACCCTCGTATGCCATCCCCCTCCCTGAGCAGCAGTGCTGTCTGGCCTCGACTGCTATGGAGTAACTTAAAACATATATCTGGGGTAGAGTAACGCATAAATTGTGGAAGTTACACCTTGGGAATGTAATTATAGAATTACGTTTCAGCAATTTCTGTGTGAGGGTATAAGGTTATACCAAAATTCCCTGTAAGAAGAAAGAAGAAAAAAAGAGCCCTCAACAGGATGGAAGATCACTTTCAATTATTTGTCTGTTCAATGTTTGTCAGGTTCACAATCTCCCACCACCCAATTAAATTTTCAGAATTTCGTAAGTTATTTTTAATGACACACAATAGGATCGAACCCCGAACCGCGTACAGATAGCTCTCAAATCAAGCTCGTTTTATCACTCAACCAATGTTTCGGAAATCAGGCCTTAAGGCACATCTTGGTTACATGAGACTCTACGAGCTCTCTGCTTATGTTCGTGTTAAAGCATGCGCTTTGAGTAATACCCTAGTAATTTCAACGCTTGGTGGAACTTTACCAGGCTACGTGAAACTTCCCTCCAAAAATTGGAATTTTCTTACAATTGGAACAGCTTACTCCAAAAGTTGTGTAACATTACACCCATTGCAATGGTAACCTTACACATTTTTTAGTGTAGTCATTTTGGTTCCCTGGCTACTATTAATAAAAACATTACTAGGCTCAGTGCTTTTTTTTTCTTTTTTTTTACTTTAATATTGCGAATAGCTGCAACAGAGGGAAGAATGAGGAATATGGGAAATGTTGGGATTTTAATTAAAAAAAAAAAAATAATAATAATAAAACAAGATTCCGCCACCCCCCTCAAATCGTTTTGTTACTTGATATGCTTATGTAAAATATATAACATATGATTTATATTGTTATTGGATTTCAGCTCAATTGTAAATCGCATTTTATCTGCTTATGGTTTGAAGATGGGACTCGCAATATTCTCTATATTGCAAAGTAAAATACATTTCAGCATTTTATGAATTATTTATGTACACACAGCACAATGGATACACTGGGAAAAATATAACGAAACGCTCCTAGAAAATAATGAGTAGCTTATGTGCCTAATTTCTGTTAGCAAAATATCTGGTTAACAACAGAAAAGTTTCCTGCAAAAAGTCATTAAGCTTTCTGAAAATGATCTGGAATCTTTCTGAAGAAATCAGAAACCTTCAGATACAAATTGGATATGTATACAGCTTGGCACCTTCCTTATTTATTGCGGGAGTTTCTAAAGCAGCTATGGCTGAAGCTAACGCAAAATTGCAAGCAAACATCGAACAGTTTATTGGCTTACAATGCTTGGAAGCGACAGTATCCAGAAACTGCCCTTCGCCCTTGTTTGGGACTATACCAACATGTAAAGGCCGTAACTGAGCTAAGAGAGAAGCATCCAATAAAGAAGCTGAATATATTTTTAAACTGGTAGCTAAAAATGCTATACACAATTGGGAGAAATCTGCATTCATGAAACTTGTGGTGATCTAGAAAATTGTTTCACAAAATATTTTAAAGTTTCACAGGAAACGGGCGGAAATTCGTGAAATACCGGGTTGGTGCCAGAAAATAAACTGAGACATTTCAAAATTTCCTTGCATTGAATTTAATTTTACACGATGGAATGTAAAGCAAACAAGAAGTTCTGTCAAGAACTAAACGAGCCTACTTTCCCGTACATCGACATCAGCATTCTAGCATCTGATCAATATTCTCTTGAATATCTGAAACTGAAAATTATGTCAAACATACCTTAAAAGCACTTAAAGCTGATTTCTAAAAGCAAAATATACCCCTCTCATCAGATGAAATGGACACGTAAAAAGTAAATAAACGAGTAAATAAAGTTTTGTCGCACCTTTTAAAGAATGTAACTGTTATAATTCTTCCGTAGAAAAATTTCACAATCGTTTTCAAAAGAAAAAAAATTAATAAATGAAATAAAAGTACAAAGAACATCAAAACGCATTTTATCAAAGAAAGAAAAAAAACCTCGTTCGTTAATAAAATGTTTCGAATTTTATTTTTAATCCGTTGCCAGTTGTTAAATATAAATAAAGAATAAAATGCTCTCGTGAATAAAAAATTTTTGTAAACAAAAAAAAAAAAAAGAAAGAAAGAAAAATCGTCTGCCAAAAAAAAAAAAAAATAAATAAATAAATAAATAAAAATAATAATAATAAATTAAACAAAAAAAAATGAATAAATAAACAAAAAATCATCTGCCCAGTCAGTCATTTTTTTCTGAGCCTACCTTTCCGCCATGTTTGCGGAGTCGGAGTCGGAATCAGAGTCCTCACAGAAGATTTTTCAGAAAAGTACTTTACATACATTTTTTATCAAAACCGTTTTCTTACAAAGTTAGTTTGAAGGAAATCCGCCTTTAAGTTCAGAATCAACATTCAATTTAAATTTCCCAGTAGGCGCTCATGTTAAAATTTTTTCTGAACGGTTCATCATTGAACGAAAAATGGTTCAAATTGAAAAGTGAACTATGGGAATGAGTCTCTCCGAGATCTATCGAACAAAAAAAGTTTATTCAATTCGGACGGTTCACTTAAAAGTTATTAGGTGGAGAAAGGTTGCTTGAACGGTTCAATGTTGAACGAAAAAATGTTCAAATTGAAAATTTAAATATACGGTAATGAAGTATCCTTGCCGAGATCTTTCGAACAAAAAAAAGTTTGTTTAAATCGGACTGTTCACTCAAAAGTTATTAGGGGCGAGAGCTTGTTTGAACGGTTCAATGTTGAACGAAAAATTGTTCAAATCGAAAATTTAAAAACGGGAATGAAGTATTATTGATAAGATCTTTGGAACAAGAAAAAGTTTATTCAATTCGGACGGTTCACTTAAAAGTTATTAGGTGGAGAAAGGTTGCTTGAACGGTTCAATGTTGAACGAAAAAATTGTTCAAATTGAAAATTTAAATACGGTAATGAAGTAGTATCCTTGCCGAGATCTTTCGAACAAAAAAAAGTTTGTTTAAATCGGACTGTTCACTCAAAAGTTATTAGGGGTGAGAGCTTGTTTGAACGGTTCAATGTTGAACGAAAAATTGTTCAAATCGAAAATTTAAAAACGGGAATGAAGTATTCTTGATAAGATCTTTCGAACAAAAGAAAGTTTATTCAATTCGGACGGTTCACTTAAAAGTTATTAGGTGGTGCAGGGGTGCCCATACCCCCAAGCTCAATGGCACAAATCCCCCCAAAATTTTTCACAACCCTCTTGTGCTTTTTGTTTTTATTTTTACCCCTCTTTTTTAAATATTATTTATTTTTTTAAATTATAACTACTATTTTTTTATATATTTTTAATTTTTTAAAAGTTCGAATTATGCGCATAATAGAATCGCTCTTTTTCCCTTCCAGACATTCCAAGCACACACACACGCGTACAAAAAAATAAATAAATAAATAAGTAAATAAATAAATAATAATAAAGAAATAAAGAAAATAATAAAGAAATAAGAGCAAGAATTTAAATTAAAAAAATGAATTAATGAATAATTTTTGTTTAAAACTAGCTGTCGTGGCCGTCACGAAACTTTCTTCTATATCTATCTTATGAATTCCAGTTACAAAATAAAATACGTACTCGCCCGAATAATTGGAAACAGCTCCAATTTCTCAATTATCGTAACGACCCTGAAAATGCAGAATCAATGAGCGAAATTGGAAATCATTACAAAAGCCTTGTTTAGATTAATTGCAAACATTTTATTTGTTAGTAAAAAGAAATTGGCAACAGTTAAAAATTTCAAATCATTGAAAGTTTTCAGCTGTTTTGATAATTAAATAGCGTGAAAGCGATTTTTTAATGAATTAATTTTTCGCATTGTTGACTAAGCGCAAAAATCACCCCACCCTCCCCCCCGGTCCGATTGGCGCCAAAATTTATTCGATGCTTGTTTCCATATTGGGTTAGTGTTATTCCAAATTTCATTCAAATCGCAGCAATATTTCCCGAGATACAGTAGGTGCAATGACAAAATAAGCACTTTTGATTGCTCCACCCCCCTTTGAGATATTGACACACAAATTGAATCAGCACTTGTACTCAATAGGGTCTACCTATGGACCAATTTTCGTTTGATTCCACCGGTTACTTCCTTAGATATAGCAGTTACCCCCGCGCAGAACACGTGCGATTACTCCACCCCCCTTCAAGATATTGACAAACAAATTGAATCAGCACCTGTACTCAGTAGGGTCTACCTATGGACCAATTTTCGTTTGATTCCGCCGGTAACTTTCTGAGATATAGCAATCACCCCCGCGCAGAACACGTGCGATTGCTCCACCCCCCTTGGAGGAATTCGCTAAACAAAGTCAGGTGCACCAGTTCACATGGTGGTACATATGTGCAAAAATTTTTGTTCGATTTCATTCAGTAGTTTTTGCTCTAGCGCGGCCACAAAAACTGGTCACACACATACAGACTCACACACAGACAGACACACAGACAGACAGACATTTTCCAAAAATGGTCGAAATGGACTCAGCGCACCTCAAAACGTGCAAATCCGTCAAAATTCGACATTCGAAAATTTTCACGAAACCAATACTTTCTTCTATATATTAGATATAGAAGAAAGTAAAAATCAGTAAATAATTTAAATTAAAAAAAATAATTAATAAATAACTTAAATAAATAAATTAGTTTAAAAAATCCCCCTCCCCCAAATTTTTGATGGCGCAACTTGCGCCATATTCTCCCCCCTTATGGGTACCCCTGAGGTGGTGAAAGGTTGCTTGAACGGTTCAATGTTGAATCAAAAATGTTCAAATTTAAAATTTAAATACGGTAATAAAGTATCCTTGCCGAGATGCTTCGAACAAAAAAAAAAAAAAAAAAATGTTTAAATCGGACTGTTCACTCAAAAGTTATTAGGGGTGACAGCTTGTTTGAACGGTTCAATGTTGAACGAAAAATTGTTCAAATCGAAAATGTAGATACGGGAAAGAAGTATCCTTGAAAAGATCTTTCGAACAAAACAAAGTTTATTCAAACAGGACTGTTAACTAAAAAGTTAATATCGCGGGACAGGTTGTTTGAACGGCTCAAAGTTGAACCAAAAATTGTTCAAATCGAAAAATCAAATATGGGAATGAGCTGTACTCGCCGAGATCTTTCCAACAAAAAAAAAATTTCGTTCAAATCGGAATGTTCATTCTATAGTTATTAAGGGGGGGGGGGGACAGACAGACAGACTGACAGACCGACACACAAATTCCCCATCTCAATACCCTACTTTCAAATTTTTAACTTTTCGATATTTATTTCATTTTTTTTTCTTTTGACTTTGTTTTGGACTTGGCGATACTTTTTAGGTGCATTAAGCCACTTTTAATACTTTTTCGTCTCTTTTATTTTTAACGGGAAAGTAGACTAATAAAAAGGAGGAGCACAGTATACTCCGGATTAATTCACAGGTCTTACACACTTTTGTTTACACTTTTTTACGGTGATGGTTTACTGAACGAAGAAAAATGCAAATGCTATTGGTTGTTTTTAGCTTTTAAGGAAATTTTCAACATTCAATGTTATCAATTTAGCTTTAATTTAAATATATCTGTTGCATTATTTACCTCTTTTAGCAATTGCATACACATTGGAACATTATTTATTTTTAGGATTGTCCTCGGTTTCCGAGCCACTATTCCGCGGATAATCGGGAGTTTACTGTAATTAGGTGTAATCATTAAAGTTTACGAAAAACCTTTCGTAAGTCTCGTGCATGGTTTTTACCATTTGCGCAAGAATGCTCTCTATGCATTTCTGCTTTTCTTTGAGTTTTTTTTCCCTTTTTTTTTTCGTCGTTTTGAGTTTGTTTCCCTTGAGTTTCGAAGCTCAATTCTCTGTTTACTACTCGAAAACGGTTCTATTATAGCTAATTACGTTCCCTAGCAGCATAATCTCATCGGCCGATGATCGGCCATTCATCGAAACCCGATGAAATTCTCATCGGCCGATGATCCAATATGTCTCATCGGCCAAACAGAATCCGAGCAGCAAAATCCGATGAGTTTTGCTCGAAATACGATGAGATTTGGAGCAATTTACGAGCAGAACAGCCCCGTGCCGATGAATTTCATCGGGAAACTTGATCGGAAGGATATCGTTTTCCGATGGAATATAGCTCGGCCTATTTTCATCGGGAAAGTTTATCGGAAGGATATCGCTTTCCGATGAAAAGTAGCTCATCAAAAACCGTGATCGGATACGGATCGGAACGATGTCATCGTGCGTTACGGGATCAGTTTACGAGGAGTTCGATGATCGGCCGAGCAAAATCCGATGAGTTGATGCTACTTGGGTTAAAACATTGAAAAGATTTTGAGTGAAAACTTATGTCCAATTCTTTGAGCAGTGCATTTATTTCTGCACTTTTATGTTGAATTTAAGATTTCGAAAGATTTTTATTTTTTAATTTATTTCATTCTTTCTTAGTACATTTGTATTGTCAATTGTATATTTGTACTTATATCCAACAAGAATAAATGCACGAATATATTAATTACAAATAAATGCGTTTGCCGTGACAATGTTACAGTATATTATTCGAAACTTTGTGCTCATCGTCTCCAAGCGTGAGACACTCCCCCTTACGAAGTATCTTCCCCAAGATTGAGACCTCCCAAAAGTGAGACAAAACCTTCTGAAAAAACTCAAGTCTCTAAAAATTTCAATGGTAGGTTTGCAGCATGATCACCCCCCCCCCTTCCTCTCCTTCTTTCTTATCAATGGCACATCCGATTTAACTGTCTTGTCCTTTCTTAAACATAGGGGTAAAAAGTTTCTGTATTATTTTCTCAATAAACAGAGATAAATAATACATAATGTGTGTAAAAATAAAACTAAATTTAAGTGGGTTTCTATCGGAGGAAAAAAAAAATTAAGTATTAAAAAGCCTTTGGAAACAGCTATATATTTTCTTATCCTTTCTTTTGAACAATGGAAAAATCTACTATGCACGGTAGTTTTATTAAAAAAAAATCAGATTCTTTTGCGTCTAAAATTGAAAAAATAAGAAGTAATAATGAGTACACCAGAATAAATTATTCAGTTCTATATCTTTCATTAGTTCTTTTAGAATAAAGAGTCCCAACTTTTTTAGCACTTATCATGCATTCATTCTTTTCAATACCTCTCGGATTTTGATATCAGCGTGGGTAATATTAAATCAACTGCATCGACTGCTTTTCAACAGCTGCTGGAGTTCTCGAAGTATTGCCGATAACTGCCGAAGAAATCAAAGGTATTTTTTATTCACCATCTGTGGGATAGTTAACTCCTCGAATGGGAGGGAATTGTTAAGTCTTGATGAGAAAGAAGGTAAGCGAAAGTACTTTGTAATGCATTTATTTTAATTTGGAATATGTAAGTTCAACCGTGACCCTCAGTCCGCGGATGGCCCAGTTTCACTTTTTCTACAGCCAACAGTTAAAAGTTTTACTTAGTTTCTAATTTTTATGCATTGATTCTTGATTAGCACAGTCCAAGATGTTGAAGATGATCTTTATTTTTTTCTTCTTTTTTTATAACTAGAGTTATCCGCCACGGCTTTGCCCGAGGTAAAATTTAAAGGGTTTTCGATGCTGTCGCTGTATCCATAATGCACGAATTAAAAAAAAAAACTAAGTGCAGTAAAAATAATGTTAAATTGAAGCGTAATTTTACCAGAGTTTATCAGGAAAAAAAACTATCTGCCTTGTTATCACAAAATTGCAATGTTCAAGAGCTAAAACTGCGAATGCAAAAACGTTCTCGATTGGGGAGGTTTATCATGCTTAACAGACTAATTTTTTCCTAACTATTTTCGATTGAAACTAAATTCTAGTTTCAGCATGCGTTTTTGCAATTCTTAAATGTATTTTGAATGATATATTTCATTTAAAAGTATTTTGTATGCAAAATAAATAAATAAATAATTAAAAAAATAAATAGATAAAAACAGAAGAATTTATTGGATTTCATTCTTTGAAGCAAATTTCGGATATTTTAATAAAATACACATGTAGAAAGGGAAGGATTTGAAAACGAAGACATTGCTTTAAGTGTTTAAGTGAATCTTATTATTTTAAGTAAATTCCAACAGAAAATATTGATGTTTACTGAAATTTTTCAAAATGCAAGAATTTTCTATTTGACAATGAGCGTTCTCTAGATTTCCAAACTACCAAAAGGTATTTGATGATATTATACAAATTTGATGTTTTTACTTTCTTCTATATCTAATATATAGAAGAAAGTATTGGTTTCGTGAAAATTTTCGAATGTCGAATTTTGACGGATTTGCACGTTTTGAGGTGCGCTGAGTCCATTTCGACCATTTTTGGAAAATGTCTGTCTGTGTGTCTGTCTGTGTGTCTGTCTGTCTGTGTGTGAGTCTGTATGTGTGTGACCAGTTTTTGTGGCCGCGCTAGAGCAAAAACTACTGCATGAAATCGAACAAAAATTTTTGCACATATGTACCACCATGTGAACTGGTGCACCTGACTTTGTTTAGCGAATTCCTCCAAGGGGGGTGGAGCAATCGCACGTGTTCTGCGCGGGGGTGATTGCTATATCTCAGGAAGTAAAAGGCGGAATCAAACGAAAATTGGTCCATAGGTAGACCCTACTGAGTACAAGTGCTGATTCAATTTGTTTGTCAATATCTTGAAGGGGGGTGGAGCAATCGCACGTGTTCTGCGCGGGGGTGATTGCTATATCTCAAGAAGTAACCGGCGGAATCAAACGAAAATTGGTTTATAGGTAGACCCTACTGAGTACAGGCGCTGATTCAATTTGTTTGTCAATATCTCGAAGGGGGGTGGAGCAATCGCACGTGTTTTGCTCGGGGGTGACTGCTATATCTCAGGAAGTTACCGGCGGAATCAAACGAAAATTGGTTTATAGGTAGACCCTACTGAGTACAGGTGTTGATTTGATTTGTTTGTCAATATCTCATAGGGGGGTGGAGCAATCGCACGTGTTCTGCGCGGGGGTGACTGCTATATCTCAGAAAGTAACCGGCGGAATCAAACGAAAATAGGTCCATAGGTAGACCCTATTGAGTACAAGTGCTGATTCAATTTCTGTGTCAATATCTCAAAGGGGGGTGGAGCAATCAAAAGTGCTTATTTTGTCATTGCACCTACTGTATCTCGGGAAATATTGCTGCGATTTGAATGAAATTTGGAATAACACTAACCCAATATGGAAGCAAGCATCGATTAAATTTTGGCGCCAATCGCCCCAGGGGGAGGGTGGGGTGATTTTTGCGCTTAGTCAACAATATGAAAAATTAATTCATTAAAAAATCGCTTTCACGCTATTTAATTATCAAAACAGCTGAAAACTTTCAATGATTTGAAATTTTTAACTATTGCCAATTTCTTTTTACTAAAAATAAAATGTTTGCAATTAATCTAAACAAGGCTTTTGCAATGATTTCCAATTTCGCTCATTGATTCTGCATTTGCCGGGTTATTACGATAGTTGGGAAATTGGAGCTGTCTCCAATTATTCGAGCGAGTACGTATTTTTAATTCACCGAACCGTACTTATATATTATTTTGATGTAACAGTATTATCATTACAGCATTTTAGTTTATAAAACAAACTTTTACATTAAAAGGTCAGTACTGTACGCAAAAATTAGGACATATCAAGACAGGATACTTTTTGTCAGAATTGAAGTAGAACTAATAAGTCAAGAAGTATACGAATAAAAGGTAAATAATACTGGAAAAAACCAGCGAAACGATTGAGGGAACTCAATGAAGCTTTTTTTTTTTTTTTTTTTGAGTTTTCTACGCAAGTTATAATAAGCGTGAAAAAATAACAAACGCGGAAGATGAAGGAAATTAAAATACTTTCATTATGCCTCTTCGAGAATCACGCAAAAAACGGAATTTTCAATGCAGTTTAAGTCAAACGTTTGTTAAGAAATTAATAGTGAGAGATATCAAAACACGTAACTGGCATTATTCTGCATAATCCGAGAAAGATAAAATGCTTTAAAGGGACACCTTTTATCGTCTGCGAAAAATTTATCAACGAGTGGAAAATCGATTAAAAAAGATTAAAAAAATTGACGCAAAAAAAGTGGGAACTGCTTTTGGCCTCCATACAAAATATTTATTTTTGATGTCATTTGAAGCGCAGACGATTTTTTTTAGAATCGATGCGCGTTCATTGTTTAACGGTTGTTAATTTGATTTGAGAAATGTTCTTTTGTGATGCTTGATTAAAGATTGGACCTGCTGCAAGAATACGTAGCTATGCTTTAATTTTATTATTTATAATATCAATTTTTGTTAAATAATTTTTTATTGATTAATATATTTCGTTACTGCTATTTTAATTATTAACAACACCTTCTGCTGTGATTTCATCACAGAACATTACTGTTGTTCTGTGAGATCGTAAATTTTTCATAATTAACGATTTTGTTTAAAAAACAATAATTTCTCATTTTTGGTGTATTTGTTTTAACTGTATAAAGATTTTATTAACATATTTGTAAACATATTTTTCTTCTTGATTAAGCATTTGTGTTTTGTAATTCTAATTCCATAGCGTGGAAAATTTCTGATATTATCATAATTTAGTCGGTTGATTTAGGTTCTGTGCTAATTTTTGCGTAACAAATTTTTTGAATGCATATTTAGCGTTATTTCGCTCATTTCCCTAGTTTTCTTTTTAAAAGAAATTATTTAGGTTTTTTTTTTCTGTTTGAATTTAAGGATATTGCGTTAAAAATAGAAAGAATAACAGCACCTTCTGCTGTGATTTCATCACAGAACATTACTGTTGTTCTGTGAGATCGTAAATTTTTCATAATTAACGATTTTGTTTAAAAAACAATTTTTCATTTTTGGTGTATTTGTTTTAATTGTATAAAGATTTCATTATTGTAAACATATTTTTCTTCTTGATTAAGTATTTGTGTTTTGTAATTCTAATTTCATAGCGTGGCAAATTTCTGATGTTATCATAATTTAGTCGGTTGATTTAGGTTCTGTGCTAAGTTTTGCGTAACAATTTTTTTGAATGCATATTTAGCGTTATTTCGCTCATTTCCATAGTTTTCTTTTTAAGAAATTATTTAGGTTTTTTTTTCTGTTTTAACTTAAGGATATTGCGTTAAAAATAGAAAGAAAAAAATAAATATTTTCGAGGATAACTTAATTTTTTCGAGAGGGTTTTAAGATAAAAGTGCGTATTCAAAGCAAAATGAAGAAAAGAAAAATGAAGTCTGGTAGATCTAAAAGAAGTAAAAAGAAGGAATATATGCAAGAGAAGAGGAAGAAAAGTAGTGATTATGATATTAAAAAAAGAGGCCAGGAAACCAATCGAAAAGAAAAGAAAAAAAAAATTATGAGCATAAAGAGACAGGACAAAATTTACATAAAAATTGAAAAAGAAAAAAATGAGAAACGAATGAAGAAATTGAGAAGTGAATCTAATTATATAGAAAAAGAAAAAGAGAAAAATAAAGAATATATTAGGAAATTGAGGATACATGGCAGATCCAAAATTGTGAAGGAAAATAGAAGAACGAAACTAATTGAAGATGTACAGCAACTACAAAGTCAACATCCGGATGAAGACAAGGAGGCTGATGAGAAAAAGAAGAACCTTTTGAGTGTACATGAGGATTATAGAGAAGAAGAAAAAAAACGAGACAAAGAACAGAAAAAGCGCTTGAGACAGAAAAAAGTGTACAGGCTAAAAGAGAAAAAAAGAAAGAAGGAAAAAATGAAGCAATTAAGGCAACAAGAAAACTATAAAGAAAAAGAGGGAAAAAGAAACACTGAACATATGAAGGTATTGAGGCAAGACGAAGAATATAAAGAAAAAGAGAGAATGCGAGATATAGAATATAAGAAGGTGTTAAGAAAGGACGAAGAATATAAAGAAAAAGAGAGACTGCGAGATATAGAATATAAGAAGGTGTTAAGAAAGGACGAAGAATATAAAGAAAAAGAGAGACTGCGAGATATAGAATATAAGAAGGTGTTAAGAAAGGACGAAGAATATAAAGAAAAAGAGGGAAAAAGAAACACAGAACATATGAAGGTATTGAGGCAAGACGAAGAATATAAAGAAAAAGAGAGACTGCGAGATATAGAATATAAGAAGGTGTTAAGAAAGGACGAAGAATATAAAGAAAAAGAGAGACTGAGAGATATAGAATATAAGAAGGTGTTAAGAAAGGACGAAGAATATAAAGAAAAAGAGGGAAAAAGAAACACAGAACATATGACGGTATTGAGGCAAGACGAAGAATATAAAAAGATGGAGAGAGAAGGAGATTTAAAGGCAAAGCGTATTTATAGGAATGAGGAATGTTTAAGAGCTAAAGAGAGGGAGAAGGATCGTCAAGCAAGGGAGAGAAAAAGGCAGTTTAGCTTAATAAGATTTCGTGAAAATGTGTATAATACTTTGCGTACGAGTAGGACAGAGTTTGCCAAGAAACAGTTAAATTTCCTTCAAGAGCGAAAATGCACACCAAATAATGTATGTTGTTGTTGTGAGGGTTTATTCTTTGACCACTCGGTAGTTACAGTTAAAAAAGAGAAACTTAAGCTGAAGTGCGGTGAATACGTATTTAACAGAATCTGCAACATGGAATCACAATACATTTGTAAGACCTGTAACAAATATGCCACAAGAGGCAGGGTTCCAAAACTAGCTACGAGTAACGGGATTAAATTCATTAATTTACCAGCGTGCATCACAACATTGTCACCTTTAGAGGAGAGGATGGTTTCTCCATATATAAATTTCATGCAAATTCGAGCACTGAAATCATTTGTTTTAAACCCGCAACTCGGACTTAAAGGTAGCGTAGTCAACATTCCAATAGATGTCAATGATATATTGCAAGTCCTTCCTCGGAAGTTTGATGAAATGGAGACAGTGCAAGTAAAACTCAAGAGACACATGCTTCATGCAACAGACTACATGTTCGAAACCATAAGACCGGCTATTGTATGTGAAGCTCTGAAATATTTATGTGATACTCCGCTGTATAAAAAATATGCGATAGAGATTGATGCAAAATATTTATGTAGATATGATGGAAAGTATGACGAGAAAGTGAATTTTGTAATCGAAACGTCTGATGCACAGGATGAAAATTTGGCAAATGAAAGTTGTGTGGAACCCCCAAGCGAGGAAGGTGAAGAATTGGATGGTTTAGAATTTGACGAAGAGGTTGTGGTGATGGACAGAAACTTACAGTTAGGCGAAAATGTGAAAGTAACGGCTCCAGGTCAAGGTAAAAAGCCAATCCCATGGCACTTGGTCGAAGATCTTGATGAACTGACGTTTCCAACAATTTTTGGAGGGCACGCTTTTGATATTCCTTCTGAAGTGAAAATAAGTTACAGCGATAGAGCTAAATCTGAAGCTAGAAGAAGAGATCGTAGATCGTGCAGACCAACTCGATTGTTATACATGGCAAAAAAGAAATTGGAGAAATCATGTTTAGCAAGTGTTAATGTATGTCTAAGGAAGACTAAAGTTACCAGAGATGTAAGTGCTGCAGTAGTTACGGACCCCGACTTTATTAAGAAAATTATTACTTATGATGCAGGCTATAGTATCCTAAACAAAGTTCGTTCTTCTCCGAGTTATTGGGAATCAAAAAAGAGAGAATTATTGGCAATGATAAGGCAGCTTGGAAGACCAACCTTGTTTTTGACCCTGTCAGCGGGAGAGAAAATTTGGCCAGAACTCATTAAGACATTGTACAAATTAAGTAATGATCAAGCTATCTCAATTGAAGAAGCATACATGTTGAGTGACAATGAGAAGACAATGTTGATTAGAAATGATCCGGTTACATGTGCCCGCTACTTTGATTACAAAACCGGCAAATTTATGAATTTAATTAAAGAAAGAGACAGTTTCTTTGAGGAATATACAGTTGAGGACAGCTACAGTAGAGTTGAATTCCAAATGAGAGGTTCGCCACATGAGCACATTTTTCTGTGGCTTAAAGACGCTCCTATCTACGAAACTGAAAAGGAGAAGAGTATAGAGCAGTGTGTGGAATTCGTAGATCGCTTTATCACCTGTGAGTACGATGAGAGCAACCCTCTAATTTCTCTGCAGAGACATAAGCACTCGCATAGTTGCCGAAAGGGAAAGAGGAACAGAGAGAAGTGCAGATTTAATTTTCCAATACCCGTTATGCCAAAGACAATGATTTTACAGCCCTTAACCGAGGAAATGAAAGATGACGAGCAAAAGGCGTCCCTGAAAGAGATAAGAAAACTGATGACGTTGCTTTACAAGAAACAGGAAAGTATTTCATTTGAAGACATATTGGCCAGACTTAAAATGACAGAAGAAAATTACATTTTTGCAATTAGATATTCTCTGCGAAGAACTCAGCTGTTTCTGAAGCGGACGAGCTTGGAAGTTGGTATTAATTGTTATAACAGGTCGATGCTCAACCTTTTTGAGGCGAACATGGATCTGCAGTTTGTACTAGAAGAATACGGATTGGCATCTTACATAATAAATTACATTTCTAAAGTTGACGCGGGTTTGTCGAAGCTATTGAGGGATGCAGCATCGGACATAAAAAGTGGAAACATGACTATCAAAGATAAATTCAGAAAATTGGCCAACATTTTCATAAACAGCAATCTGATGTCGGCGCAAGAAGCAGCATACCATGTACTATCCCTGCCTCTGTCCAAAATGAGTAGGCAATGCTTGTTCATAAATACTAGCCCGATCGGAGAGAGAGTGATGATGCTGAAGTCAAACGACAGTTTAAAGAAATTAGGAGCAAATTCGAAAGATGTATTCATGAAAGACGTTTTCAAAAAATACAGCGAGCGTCCGAATGAAATGGAAAGTATTTGTCTGGCAGATTTCTGTTCTGTTTACAGCAAAAGGAAAACAGTGGATGTAGGAACGTCGGGGGACAGCGATGATGTTGAAGCAGTAGATAAATTCAGCAAAAGAAGGAGACCGGCCGTCATCCGATACCGTAGGTATAAATTGATTCAGGATCCAGTTAACTATTATCGCGAGCAAGTGTTGTTGTTTCTGCCATGGAGAAGTGAGGCTGCAGAAGTTGAAAACATTAACGCAGAAAAAAAGTACTACCTGAACATAGAAACAGTTGAAGGAAACAGGAACAAATATTCTGTTGTTGCAGATGAATCAGTGGAAGCGGCTTTAGAATGCGTTGGGAACGAATCAAATGATACAGATGACGAAGACGAAAATAATGCGAAGTACAGTGATCAACATGTAGACATATTAGAACAAGGCGGTTTGGATAATGATAGGGACAGCACAAAATCATCAAGGTACACATATCCCAAGAGAGTTTCTGAGAAAGAGTTATCAGTGGAAATGCGAAGACTGAACAATGAACAGCGAAAAATTGTGTTATACGTACTAAATTGGATGAAGACAGCAGATGCACCCCTTCGTTTATTTCTCAGTGGATCTGCAGGCGTAGGGAAGAGTACAGTGATTAGGTGTTTGTATCAGACAGTTACTAGTTATTTTGATAACATGCCAGGTGGAAATAAAGAAAAAATTGTTGTCCTGTTGTGTGCCCCATCAGGAAGAGCGGCTTTTCTAATAAAAGGTGTTACGTTGCACACTGCATTTGCATTACCAGTTTCACAGTTTGGGGGCCAAATGCCTGAATTAGGTCATGATTTAGCGAACACGGTAAGAGAACAACTATCAAATCTGAAGCTGCTAATAATCGACGAAATTTCTATGGTAGGAAGCACATTGTTCAGCAGGGTAGACACAAGACTCAGACAGATAAAAGGAATAAATTGTTCGTTTGGAGGCGTCTCGGTTGTATGCGTTGGAGACCTGAACCAATTACCACCAGTAATGGACAGACACATTTTCAAGAATTCAAAGACAAGTGAAATGAGTGAGTTTTTTGATATAAATCCACTTTGGGAAGAATTTAACTTTTTTGAATTGACTAAAATAATGAGACAACGCAATGAAGTAGATTTCATAGAAGCATTAAACAACTTGGCGAGTGGAAAAATGACAGAGGGTGACTTAAAACTAATAAGATCCAGGGAAGTAACTGAAAGTCAAGTGCCAAGAAGTGCAGTAATGTTGTTTTCGGAGAATATTGAAGTGGAAAATTTCAACAATAAGAGAATAGAAAGTTTCCCTGGCGAAGAATATTGTTCAGAAGCAAAAGACAGTATTTTAGGCAAAGTCAGCGAAAAAACAAAAACAAGCATTTTGAATTCCCTACCAAAGAAAAAAGTGTCAGAAACGAATGGTTTGCCACACATATTGCGCCTAAAGCTAGGGATTCGGTACATGGTTACCTGCAATATAGATGTTGCTGATGGTTTAGTCAACGGGGCTTGTGGAATTTTAAGACGCGTCAACTTTAAACCGAACACACAGGAACCAAGGCAGTTATGGCTCGATTTTGGATCGGAAGATATAGGAAAAAAAGTTCGCCTACCGTTTGCAAACCAGATGAAAGAAGAAAATATCGACAGATGTCTCACACCGATTTTGAAACTAAGTGTCACACTGAACATATCGAAAAAAGTTGACTTTCAAGTGATCAGGCAGCAATTTCCAGTAACACCTGCTGAAGCAACAACAATTCATAAGAGCCAAGGACAATCATGTGAGCAAATTTGCATTGACTTCAACAAAATGAGAAGAGTATCTAGGCCAATGTTGTACGTAGCTTTGAGCAGAGCTGTTTCAGTATCAGGACTATACATTTTAGGCACTTTTAAGCAGCCAAAGTCAAAGGAAAAAGAACAGGATGCGGTACATTCGGAGCTGAACAGACTTAGAGAAAGTAAGAAAATAGTCGAAGATTCAATTTTTGAAACAACCTCAAGTTTAAAACTAGCCTATTTGAATATATGCTCTTTAGCAAAAAACTTTTGTGATGTTAAAGAAGATGAATGGTATGGCTTTGCCGATATATTAATTTTCAGCGAGACACTAACTAAACCTCAAGTGGAACCTCAAAAGACCAATTTCTACGAAATTTTCAGATCAGATGCTGCGGGTAAAACACGGGGATTAATGATTTTAGCGAAAGAAAAGGATTTCGAAGTAGACAAACACATCATTGTTTCAGAGAAGGATTCCCACGTTGAATTAATCAGCTTTAAGACTGAAAACTACACAATCATTACTGGCTATAAATCTCCCAAGTTTCCGGAGTTGAAATTCCGAACCACCATGAAGAAACTCTTTGAAACTGATGCTTTGATTGAAGAGGGTAGAAAAAACATATTGGTTATGGGCGACTACAATTTTGACATTATCGAAGGGAAGAATCAAAATCTAATCGATTTCTTTGCACTGTACGGCCTGAAAAGTAAGCTGCCATCGAGTACAAAAACAACAAATTTCGGTTCCCAAATAGATGTAATTTTCTCAAACTTTAGCCTGAAGAGCACAGGTACACATGAAACCTACTTCACTTATCATAAATCTATTTATGCTGTTTTGAATGACCGAGAGGAAGAAAAACAAAATGTACAGTACGGAAGTAAAATAGATAAGGAAGAGGATTTTGAGAGCTCCAGTCAGCATATAGAATGCAAAGAGGAACCCATCCCAGTAGAGAAAGAAATGACACTGAAAGAAGCTAAAGGCATTATTCTACCGGAGAACAGAAGAGTAGTTGAAATCTCAGAAGAGAAGGAAATAACATTGAAAGACCCCCATAGTGTTATTTTGCCAGAGAACAAAGGAGCAGATGGAAAGGAAATCATCAGAAGTTTGACAGAGAATGAAGAGGCAATACTGCTAAATCCTAGCGGCTATTTAGAGGACAGTCACATGGACTTATTTGGACAAATAGTGAATACGCAGACCAATTACAACTTGCAGAGTGTCCTTTTTGTTCAGATTCCCAGCAATATTTTACCTATTGAAGTCGGAAGACCCAATTTGCAAATTCTATTTAGCTCTGCCCCAGGTGCGAATGTAGGCCACTGGATATGCACATATTATGACGGTCAAATAAATAATGTATACGACAGCATGAATTCAAATTTTCTGGATGAAGATCATCGCACATATTTAAATGCTCTCTACGGTAATAATGTTAATAATAAGTTTCATCAGGTACAGCAGCAAGAAAACTCATATGATTGTGGATTGTTTGCAATGGCTTTTGCTGTAACAATATGCTTTAGAAAAGACCCGGCTAAAGAGAAATATGATCAAGCAAAAATGAGAATGCATGCAGCGGAGATTTTCAGGAGTGGATCACTGATTGAGTTTCCTAGGTAAGGATCAAATTAAATAGAAGTTTAGAGTTGAACTATAATCAGCATATAATGAAAGAACTCAAGAAAATGAGAAAATAAAAGACTCCAGAAACAAAGGCAAGTCAAGAAGAGAGAAAACATGAAAAGGTTAACAAATAAGAACAAGGTAAGAGGCAGTGAGAAAGGGATAGTTAGGGTAGTTAGGCAACAACAACCGCCCCACAGGACCGGGGGAATGGTCCTAAACTAATCTCTTCTTTTTTTCTTGACTCATTACAGTAGATTTTTCCAGCAAGACAAAATGGACAACAAAGGGGGTCCCAGTTTTTTCCCCCTCTAAGTACACCCGCCCCATCAAGTTAGAAGGAGAACATCTCACCATACTTTCCCCACACCCTAAAAAAAAAAAAAAAAAAAACACGAGCCAAGTGAGATTTCTTTTCCTTTTCTATTTTTAATCTTTTTAATTTTTTTACAATTTAATCTAATGTTCAAGGGACCTCCCGAAGGGGTCAGGCAGGTGTGTCGTGACGACCCGGACGAACAAGGACATGCCATGTAGGACCTGGAGCAGGGAGAGAGTGCCGGGGGAATCATAAAAAATATAAAAAGTAAAAAAAAAAAAAAAACGTTGTGTTGTGTTGTGCACATGTAAAAAAAAAAAAAAAAATCCCCCGGTACATGGAGCTCCCTGCCTTGAGTAGAAACAAGGAGAGTGGAGGTTCACAGGTTAGCAAAGAAGGACAGTTCCATACTTGCAGGGCCCCTTCAAACACTCCATCTTTTCCCCTCCTCCTCCCTAAGTTTTAACGGCAGAATCTCACTTAAAATCGCATCTCCATAAGAGACCGGCGAGATCTGCCACAGCGGTATAATCTTTTCTCTCCCACAGCATTAACATTTTTCTTTTTCTTCCTTACAGAGAGGTAGCCCAAGAAATAGAGATGGATTTATATCCGCACTCTATATGGACGGGGCGACCTAGTGTATGTTTATGTCGTAGTGAATAAAATGCAGTAGTGTATGTATGCATTAGTGAATTACATGTCTAACCCCATTTTTTTCAGGGAACCATGGCGCATCACCGAGGTGAGGTAAGATATATACCTCATCTCATGAAGCGCAAGGTTCACACATAAATGGGTAAACTCCCAACCGGAAGGTTGAGGACCTTCCCCGGCACAATTATGCACCAAGACCTCCGTAGCCAGCGACTATCGACCATCGAGCCCAGCCTTATGATGCACAGCAGTACTTATGTATCAGTGATATTTATTATTAGTCGTGAAATGAGACGATTTAGTATTTTAAAAATAAATATAACTAATTTGCTGATGGTTTTTTTTCAATATCATGCATGTGTTTTAAATTGCTTATTTTTCATACATGTTTTAAATAATTAAAAATAAAATTCTACAATAACATATTATTGCATTACATCATGTGACACTAGTGTTTTCTGGAGGTCTGTGAAACCATAAAAATATTGGTTTAAAAAAAATCAGTTTTGAGTCGTAAAGAAAAGATATGATTTAATTAAATGGGTAGGTAAGTTTAACAATGTTATGAGGTATTGAAACATGAAATTAATAAAAATGTCCTCTTGGTAAAAATATTAAATACACAGTATGTGACACAATTATTTATTACAGCTTTAGAAGAAAATTGCTATTAATATTTAATTCAAAAAATATACATAGCCTATTATTAAATTGGTAATAATAAATTTATATGCCACAAGAAGATAAAATATGCTTTTTCTCATTTTAGATACAATGTATATTTTATAAGTAACATAATTAAAAATCCTTGAAGTCTGTTCAAAACATTTTTTTCCCTAATCTGATAAAAAATAAAAATTTATGATTAAGTTCATGCGGAAACAGCAATGGAAGGTCATCAAATTTTTTGGAAAATTTCAGTTGATATTGTGGCGTCAAAAGCTAGTTTTTTTTGTCACTGATCATCAAAAGCTGGTTTCTGGACGACAAGTAGCAAAAATTGGTTTATACGCTTTATCACTTGATGTATTTTGGTAAAAGGGATCTGCGTTTTGATAAGGTGACGAATTTGAAGGGTAAGCCAATTGTGTGATTTTATATCAAAAACTTATCTTTTTAGTAAAGCGTTTCTTAGTTCTTTTGAAGAATTACTTGTTTACATCAATTACAGATCTCCGGGAACGGGAAACACGCGGCTTATATTCCACACCACAACAATAATACTGTTGCCATTTCGATATGACTAAACTATAGATTTAATGATACCAGTGGGCATGGCTTCCCTACAAGACTCTTGGATTTTTTTAAAATGTTTTCCTCAGTACACTAAACCAATTTATTTTTGCACAATATTTTAGTTTTTTACGAATACAAGTTTCCATTCATTCGAAATAAAAATGTAACTGCATTTTTGTAATTCTACCTTAGCTTGTGTTATGAAGTATGATCTGGTGGTGATTAACAGAACTGCTCTAAGGCAGGAATTCAAGCGAAACACCATTGCAATCACTTCGAGTTGCAATCGCTACTGGAAGTGAATTACATTAGCAGCTACTTAACTTGGCACTGACGTCACTACGAGCGAAGCCAATAAGAGCTCACAAGCAGTCAGCGATCTCCTCTAATTCACCAAGTAGGCTGTGACGTTTTTTCAAACTTGTTTTTCATAGGCTAACGCCCTGCTGACGTCACGATGTTTTTGTTAAGTAGCGATTGCAACGTTTTACTTGAATCCAAATTTGGGAATTTGCGATTGCATTGGTGAGTTGCGATCGTCCGTGTTTCACTTGAATTCCTGCCTAAGAGGATGCGTTCCTTTTTAGGATTTAAACAGGAAGTAACCGGCGGAATCAAACGAAAATTGGTCCATAGGTAGACCCTATTGAGTACAGGCGCTGATTCAATTTGTGTGTCAATATCTCAAAGGGGGTTCATGCAGTCAAAAGTGCTTATTTTGTCATTGCACCTGCTGTATCTCGGAAAATATTGATGTGATTTGAATGAAATTTTGAATAACACTAACCCAATATGGAAGCAAGCATCGATTAAATTTTGGCGCCCATCGCCCCAGGGTAAGAGTGGGGTGATTTTTGCGCTTGGTCAACAATGCGAAAAATTAATTTATTAAAAAATCGCTTTCACGCTATTAAATTATAAAAACATCTGAAAACTTTCAATGATTTGAAATTTTTTACTGTTGCCAATTTCTTTTTACTAACAAATAAAATGTTTGCAATTAATCAAAACAAGGGTTTTGCAATGATTTCCAATTTCGCTCATTGATTCTGCATTTGCAGGGGTTTTTCGATAATTGGGAAATTGGAGCTATCTCCAATTATTCGGGCGAGTACGTATTTTATTTTGTAACCAGAATTCATAAGATAGATATAGAAGAAAGTTTCGTGACGGCCACGACAGCTAGTTTAATATTATGATTAAAAATAATAAATTTTTATTTACTTTGATCATGTACTATTTATTTACGTTATAATTTGCTCATGAATTGCAATTGTATTTTGTTACTTTATCTTTGCTAAATTTATAAAGGCCATGATTACAGATTTTTTAAAGCTAAATTTGTGATTACAAGTCGCGATTTAAAATTGAAAAAGAAAAAAGATACTATAAAACCTTTCCTGAAATATTCAAAGATTCTTACTTTTTAGTTTTCAGGTCATTTTTGATTACTTTTAGGGACTTTTTATTTCTTTTTTTTTTTAAGTATTTTTATTTTAATTTTTGGTTAATAACATCCTGACTTTTCTGGTTATTACTAGGACACGTAAAAGCTTACATTAGCATTTATCTGGTTTGCATTGATAATAATTAATCGCTTCAGATAGTTTTCTTCCTGCGTGATTCATGCAATAGTTAAAGCTTTTTATTTCTAAGCAGGGTTCCAAAGTTTATGAACTCTCGGTAATATCCTGTATTTAAAATGCAGTTTGAGCTATATTATCATTTATTTAAAAAAAAAAAGTCACGAGTTTAAACAAAAAATTGACTGAATCAATGTTCCAGCCAGAAATATAATTATACTTGAGTCCATCAGCTGTTCTCTTTTTGATGTTGATAAATGTGCTAATTGATTACAACTTAGTCTTCTTCATTACTTTTAAAATACCTAAAAACATTAGTGTTCGCAGCATAATTTACTTTAACTTTTCGTTTTTTCACTTAGCCATTTGATCTTTGTATTTAATTTCATGCTTTTCTGTTTTTTTTTTATTTCCAAAAATCCATAGTTATCTTCTTCTTCTTCTTCTTTTTTTTTTGACTTGGGGGAAAAAATCTTATACATTTTCATTTACATGAAAACTATTACATTCGTATATAGAGAGAATAAACATTTTACCATGGGGGTGGTTGGGTTCATCTAAAAAAAGCAAAACTGCAGCGTAATATAGCCATGTGGTCTGTATACGAGTTACTGTCTTCCCCTGGTACGTGCTACTTATATTTCGCATTTATCAAACAAAGCTTACTCTCTCCCTCTCCCCCTCCCTCTTAAAAATAAAGAAATTGAATAAACAAATAAATAAATAAATAAAACAATAATGAAAACATTTGCTTCACTTTCAGATTCTTAGCAATGACTGCCACAATAATTCCGGTTCTGGCTGCTATGTACTTGGGCAGCACATTCAATCTCATAAAATATCAAAAAGGTAACGTAGATGTTTACAGTGAAAGCACATTACAAGGAAACATTCAAGTAAGTTCATTTATTATTTTTCTTAGTGTAATTTTTAAATATGAATGAAACCAAGTTTTAAAATTTAATTTTTGCATTAGAACAACTTGATGGACTGAAAATTGGCAGTAGAGATATTCTTTCAAAGAAGTTTTAAAATAAGCACAAATATTCATTCATGAGCACGAGAAATAAAACGGAAGGGAGCTTTTAGTTTGTTTTCACTGAAACATTAAAAAGTATTGATCGAAAGCAAACTCTTCGTTTTTTCCCCTACACTGCAAAAAATGAACCGTTGTTTTTACGGTATATATAATGCTGGTAGCAGAGGTTCCAGTTTAAAACTAAAATATACAAAAACTGTAAAACTAGCAAATTTACAGTTTGTTACTGAGAAGCAGTAATTTTACAGTTTATTACCACAAAATTAGTTGTATAATACTGTAAAAACAATAGTATATTACTGGCAGCAGAAGTTCCAGTTTAAAACTAAAATGCACGGTAATAAACTGTAAAATTAGTAATTTTATAGTTCATTACTGTAAAGCAGAAATTTTACAGTTCTTTACTGTAAAATTAGCAATTTGTACAGGTTGTTACTATAAAATTAGCTGTATAATACCGTGAAAACAACATTCATTTATTATAGTGTAGGAATTTAAAAATGGTCAGTGGAAAATAAAGACACCTTCTTTCTCTTTCAGTCTATAAACAGAAGTTTCACCCGCTCCCAATACAAATTAGTAGAAACATCAACAGAAGCCAGAGAGTTCTTAGATGTAAGTGGAGCCCTTTCTCTGCGAATAAAAAAAGGAGATATCAAGATCGATGGCCCGGGTACTTATCTTGCAGACACAGCGAACAGGCAGAAATTTGTTGAACTTCTCATCAGAGTTCAGCATGAGACGGTATGATTTATATTTCAACTTTTTTTCGTAAAAGTAAAATGAATTTGTTTTGTAATCTTTTCATACTAAAATTAAATGTACCACTTTTTATGTTGCATATGTTTCTTACACGTAAGTCTAATATGCAAGGATTGAAGGCGCACCAAATATGTTACTGAAAAAGTTACTTAATGCAAAAACAGTACGTTGATGAAACTTGCACTAATTATCTAGATTTATTTACTAGAAAAATTTGAAATTTTATCTCAACGAGAATGGAAGATATGCAAGCCTACTGCAGAAAACTGTATTTCATAGTTGACTAAAAATGATATGACTGTCATGGGGAAGGGGGGGGGGGGTCTGTTTCTTCATTGTTACTGCTGATTTAATCATCAGTATATTTTTTCCCTTGAGTGTACTTTTAAAATGTAGATACATCTTGCATTTTCAGCAAACATTCACCCACAAGTAAAATCTTGAAATTTTTTTTTTCAAAACTAATGTCAGATATGGAAGCCTATTGAAGGAAACTGCATTTTATAACTGATTGAAAATAATGTGATTACTACAGGACAAAAATACTATTTCATCATAAATCACTGCTGTTCTAATCGTCATTTTTTTTATTTTTTACAGCGACTGTATTTTTATTTGTTAAGACAATTTGCCTTTGCAAAATTCATCTTCCCAATGCCATTTTATTGATGCTTATATAATAATGGGACACCAAGTAGATGAGAGGTGAACATCATTTCATTCAAACAACAACTAGTTTAACTGTCAAAAAACGTTGTTAGTGATCATCTCCAGTTCCTCCTAATTTGAATACGAGTCTGAAGGAGAGAGAAATTTCACTAGCCTCATGTACTTAAAATGAACTTCTGAGCTATGGATCACAAGATTTCTGGGCCCACTGCTTTGCCCGCGATTTCCACGGGCAACGTTGAAGTAGCAAAATTTGCGTAACCCGCGATTATCGCGGGGAAGCGTTTTTGCCATCGATTTAAGTGTGCAACCCTCTCTTTCCCCGTTCATGGTTTCATTTCGGCTTTTTGTAATGTTTAATTGTTTATTTAGATGTCGACTAACAAATGGCGTTAGTTGTCCACGTTTCTGAGAAATATATAATATTATTCAATATTCTGACAACTTTTTTCTATGATCTAATTGTATATTGAAAAAAAAACTCTTTTACAAAAAATTTTTTGTATATTTTAAGTCTAAAATATATGTAGATTTGAAATATGTAATAAAAAAATACGCAATTTTTGAACCTATTTTGATTAAAAAAAATACGCAGCGAGAGGGTTAATCTTGCTGGATCTTTATGACCTTGAGCATTGAACCCGGACCCTCTAATCGCGAGTTCGCTGCAGTAACCACTAGGCCCTCTCAGGGCCCTGCTCCACATCAGCGTAAAACGCGACCGAAACCGAAGGCAGAAACCGAAAATCCGGGTACTTTCATTAGGAACACTATGTAATTCATTTTACGTTTCTGCTTTATTTTTCTGCTTTACGTCAATGTGGAGCAGTGCCCTCAGTCTTTTCTGTGAACGTGTATACATATTTTTCATGTGTCACATTGTATTAATAATTACTTATGGCCGATTTCGTTTACTGCAGGTGACAGAAACAATTCCTTCTCATTTAGAGCCAAATACTGGTTGGATGGACAAACCACCAAACAAAGTGGGCACGCATTTCGTCAGGAGCATTACGTATGGTGGTGAACTGATAGCTTCTTTGCGATTGAAAGCCAGTAACAGAGAAGAGCGGGAGAAAATCAAAGCGGCAGTTGCGGCTAATCTGCAACTTACAGGAACCTTCGACCTTAACGCCAATGGTAAAAATCCATCAAAAATGACGCTCAAAATTTTATATTTGTTTTCATTTCTGTCTTTTGTATAACGCGTGCTGCGTTTCGTGTAGAGACACTCAGTCTGTTAACCGTTAGGCCGTGGTAGCCCGATCAGTAAGGCGTCGGACTCGTGACCGGAGGGACCCGGGTCCCAGCCGATCAAAGATACACCGTCTTCATTAATGGTGGCTGGGGGACGTTAAAAATGTCGTGGTCACAAAGTCCTCCAAGTGAAACGATACCTCTGGGGCTGCCGGGCCAAGGGTTTGCTCGAACCTTGGTTCTGGTTCAAAAACAACAGAGCGCTCTTCAGGGCCCTATCCCGGTTAAACCACGAGTTGTGGTTGGTACGGGGGGCGATGGAGTGTGTGAAGCCTGTTAACCGTATTCACACCTTCAAGGAATAGACGAAGCTACTATATGGTTCGGTCTTAGTTTTGCAAATGACCAGATCACGTGACAAGTAGCTTTTAGATTTCGGACCAGTAAGTAATAATGAGCTGGTGTGCAAAAAACCGGGGAGTCAAAGGAGATGGGGGGGGGGTCAAAAAATTTAAACGGGGGGCCTAATTGGACTATATTATTGGATTTTAATGTCTTTAATGATCCAAAGATGTTCAAGACATTGGCTCAAAAATCGGGACGGATGGTCACAATAGACTCCCTTCTAATTCAAAGCTCCATTTTAATTGTTGTGATTTAATAACATGAGAAAAATATAAACCACACACTTAATAAGCAAATTTTTCTTTCTGTAAACAGGTGAACTTAGCATTTTCGATTGATGGTTAGTTTTGAGCACATAAAGGTAGAGGGGCAAGCCCCCGGAGCAGCTGCCCCTCCCCCTCGCTCCTTGCGAGCAGTTGCAATCTCGCCGTACGTAATTGCAACAGTAAGCTGTAATAAAAGAGCAATTAGAGCTCTCGCCACGCTCTGTGTACTTTTTTAAACAGGGATTGATTCTTTGGGCCGTGCTCACATGATTTATTGCGTGCCATCAACTTCACCTATTTACAGGATGTTTTTTTTTTTTTAAAGGTTTATCAGTACCAGTTCAGTCGAACTTAAGATATATTCTTCAATTCGAGATTCCGAAGTCAGTACTTTACTGATCTGACTGCTGACATTTGATAACTCTCTCTCTCTTTTTTCGTTTCTAGTTTGTATCATATTTAGGGTCTGAATCTACTGAAGAATTTGAAGAGGAAATGATATCTTGGAATAAAAACGAAATAAAACAAGTTCCAAATATCATAAAAAATTAAAATCTTTCAACAAATGCATTAACCCATTTATGCCCAAGTTTTTTTTAAACAATTTTTTAAAAATTTTTATCGGCTTAAAACTCTTACTTGGAATAGTTTACATACATTTTAGGCTTAAAATAGTTTTCCGTTGCCATGTTCATTATGTTATTTAACGTCCTATTTATGGGATATTTTGCAGATATAAGAGCAAAATACGAACTTACTAGACTTTACTTTTGCAGAGTAACATTACAGAAGGCATCTGTGATCAATTTTAAGCAAAATCATTTTAAAATAGCTTAGTTTTATACATACAAAAAAAAAAAAAAAAAAAGCTCGCAAAAAAAGTTACTTTCTGTGGCTACCTATGCTGGATCGTTGCTTGACTGATTTGTCTGAAAATAGCTGTCAATAAATAAACTCTGATATCCAAACAGTGGCTCTAACTGGTTTTCTCAAGAAGAAAGACTATTTAACTTGTGAAAAACAGCTTTAGTAGAATGATATACCCATTACAGGTTTTTGTATGCAGTAACTAACAAGCGTCCTGTTTATAGGCTACTGGGCATAAATGGGTTAAAGAGAATTATTCTGATTACTGTTTGTGGAAATATTTATATCGTTCGAATCAATGAACACACACAAATTATTTGTGTTTTTAAATTTCTTTTGTATAGGAAGCTTCGACAAGTTGAGGCAGGATTTGGCAGGAATGTACAAAGAAGAGATTAAAGTAATGGCGACTCAGAAACCTTCAAGTCCACCTCAGACCCTGGAAGCTCTTATGAAGCTCGTTGAGAATTACCCGAATGAAATCAAGCAGATAGGAGATGGTAAAGGAAAAGCCCTTAAAGCAGAACTCTATCCTATTGCCTCTTTGAAAAAAGAATTCCCAAATTATTTACCCAACAGGTAAATAATTTTAGTAAAGTTAACGAGTGGTTTTGCTTCAA